>PVJA010034693.1:0-22357 GCA_004027025.1 Myocastor coypus | reverse complement strand
TTTTTTTTTTTTTTTTTTTTTTTTTTGCTTTTTTTGAGACAGGGTCTCACTGTGCAGTTCAGGCTGACTTTGAGCTCACTTTTGTAGCTCAGGCTGGTCTTGAACTCACAACGATCCTCCTGCCTCAGCCTCCCAAGTGCTGGGATTACAGGCGTGAGCCACCACGCCCAGCTTTATAGATATTTTAACTGTAGTTCTACAGTTAAAAAATTAAAACCAAACATGTGCACACACATACATGTATATGAGTATTTGTTTCTCAATATCTGGGAAGGGAACATTCTAGTAACCACCATAGCAGAGTCTTCAGATGCTCATATTCCAATTTTATTTTTTATTTATTTATTTTTTTTTTTGTCTTTTTGAGACAGGGTCTCGCTATGCAGTTGAGGCTGGTCCTGAGCTCACTTTTGTAGCCCAGGTTGGTCTCGAACTTGCATCAATCCTCCTGCCTCAGCCTCCCGAGTGCTGGGATTACAGGTGTGAGCCACCACGCCCGGCTCATATTCCAATTTTAAATGGCACTGTATTTGTACATAGTTTATCCATATCTTCCCATAATTTAATCTGTATGTTTGTGGAAAAAATCTGAATATGCTTACAGCAGTTTATTTTTAGCAGTCCATCACCCTAAACACTCGGCCACCTTGTCCCATGCCGTTTTTTTAAACAGTTGTAAGACTCTACATTTATAAAAGACAGGAAAAGAAATGGGTGCTACAGAGTGAGTCCTCAGCCCCCAGGAGGGGCCAAGCTCAGTGCAGATGTGCAGTAAGACCTCTTCTCATCATTGTTGCCTTCCTGACATGCGTTGTGGCAGCCACCGTGGGCTGGTGGCACTGACCAGAGCTGGAGACCATTCCAACTCTTTCCATGTGTGTCACACAGCAGGCAACCAAGACTCCGCACAAGGGATGAAGGGAACAGGGAAGGATGGCCCTTCCGTGACCAAGAAATACTGGATAAATGACTACACAACAAGATCAAAGAGAGGGGGAAAGGCGAGTGGCTAGGGGTTGGAGAACTCAAGAGGGAAACGGATGCCACAAGCACAGGAGAAGCTGGAGCTCCCGTCAGAGTGGAGGATGGGGCTGCAGAGGAGGAAGGAACCTGTGCTCAATCAAGGTCAGCAGGTGAGCGGTGCACTATGAAGGAAATCGTTGCATTTTTACCTGATCACCTTTCTGTCCAACTTCACCATCTGCGCCCCGCTCGCCTGGGCTTCCCTTGGCAGAGAAAAATGAAGAGGCAAAGGTCAATGAAACATTCATTAGAATTATATTGCAAAATGAAAAAAAAAAAAAAATCCATGTCCACACTTTCACCTATCCATCCATCCAGCCACCTGTCCCTCTTGTAAGAGAGATTTTTACATAACCTGTATGGCCCCAGGACAGGAATTTCCTAGTTCTGGAAACACATGTCCCAACTGACAGACTTTGGAAAGAACATGCTCTACGACTCTAATTCCCGAAAAAACCACCAGAATAGTACCTGGTCAATGTTGAACATCTACAACCTAGATGTGGCCTGACCTACGTCCCCCTCCTGCGTTCCTACATACTTGTCCCCTGTAGATAAGCCTGAACCGTAGTTACAAAGAGGTAATAGAACAAGCGGAATGCACCCTGAGCGGACATCTGCTGTCCATATGAGGAAGCGTCCTTGTAGTTCAACTCTGAACCCCCTCATAGGCGTCCCCACCAATAAATGTGTAAGAAACCATTTGAATTAACCAATGCTATTTGCTTTTGTAACTGTGCTTGCTAAACTCCTGCCTTTGTCTGTGGGCTTAAATATGTTGTCCACACCTTGCTCGGGGCTCTCTGTTCCTGTGTGTTCAGTGAGCCCCTCGCATGCTTGGAGAATAAAATCCCCTTGCTTTTGCATGAAAGAATGTCTCTTGGAGTCTTCCTTCGTGCAGTGGGCTTCTCCACCCTAACACTCTCTCAACAGCCTCTCCCCAAGTTACTGTTGTGTTCCAGGTATGTTGGTAGCAGGCAGAAGAAAGAACTGGCTGAAGGTTTGATGCCCAGATTGCTTCCTGAGGCTTGGGGCACCATGGAGTGCCATCAGGAAATGGGCTGGGAAGGCAGGCAGAGCCCTACTCTTTGTAAGTCTCACATACTAATTCCTACATTCAGACTTCTCTGTAGGCAGAGGACACTGTCATAAAATGTATAAGCACCAAAGCTCTAGCTGTGGCTGTAGTGAAAAGTGAGGAGGACCATTCAGTAGAGCAGGGCAGGGAGGACATGGGGCACTCTGAGAGTGACAGAGGCAGAGTCAGCCGTGTCTGAGATGTGACAGAACAGAGATGAGGGGAGGCAGAAAGAAGTGGAAATGCCGGAGCGCTGGAAGCACTCAGCTGTGGGCTTTGGGAAGGAAGATTCCCCGGGCACACCCTGGCTCCCTCGTGAAGCAGCTGTGCGGATTTGGGGAGCGGCTTCCACTCTCAGAATCACAGTCCTTTTAATCTACTAAAAGGAGAAAGGGCTGGTGCCCGTCTTAGTTACTCTTCTCTGGCTGTTGGGACAAACACCCGACACTCAAAACCTCAAAACGAGGGAAGGAAAGGCTTACTCAGCGCACAGTCAGCTGGCTCCAAGGCACAGAGGCACATGGCAGAGAACAACCTCGCTAGTGGCAGGCAAGAGCAGGAGTGAAGGGAGGAGCAGCAGCAGCTCAAGCAGCCAACTTCTCTTCCTTCCTTACACTGAAATGCAAATCACTTGCCCCAGGCGAGGTGCAGCACCCACACCCACAGTAATCCATCACAAATTCCAGAAGCCATCCCAAGACTGCGTGAGGTTTTGGGTGGACACCTAGACACAAACCGTAACAGCACTCATCCCCATGAAATTCTTATAGAACACAACTGGGTGATACATGGAAACCAATGCAGCACAGGGAGAGCTCACAGGGGCGAGCTGTAATCACTGTACTGGTTATTTCTGCATTTTAGTCCAAACTTTGCTTTTTGTTTTCTTTTTTTCTTTTAGGGAAGGGTCTACAAGGTGTTCAGGGTCTCACTGCTAGGTCACACTTGTGGTGATCCGCCTGTTTCAGCCTCCCAAGAGCTAGGATTACAGGCACGCACCACGATGCCCAGTCTCAGCTGTAATCTCAGTGCCCCCTGGGGGGGTGGGGCCAGCTTGGTAGGCCCAGGGATCGAGCCCCCAGCCCCTGTGCCTGCTTGCAGGCTCTTTAATCCGCAGAGCTATCTGGCTGGCCCCAAACTTCATTGTGGGACACTGGGTACCATTGTCTTCTTCTAAATAATAATAGTGACAACAGCAACAACAGTCACAACAGTATAGTGTCACAGAATTGTAAGAATTAAAGTACACAAAATCCATGAAGAGCTGAGACCACTGACAGGCTCAATAAATATCACCTGTCACCCTTGTGTCATCATCCCTGTAAGCATCACAATCACTGTCACCCTCATGATCACCGCCATACTCATCCTCAGCATCACTATGGTCAGCCACCATGACCACCATGACCACCACCGCCGCCGCCGCCACCGTCCTGCTTTCTCACCACCTCTGTTGCCATTGACCCCACTGTCATTTTCACCAGTGGCTCTCAAAACACTCAGCATACGTAAGCTATCAGAAGTATTTTCAGAGAGGGACCCTACGCATATCAGGACCAGGTTCCAGCCTGTTACCTGTTGCCTACTGTAGCTCTGTATTTACTGTGTTAACAAATGCACTTCTGTAAAACGTTATTAAACTGAAGCGCTTCAGTTCCCTTAAAATAATGCATTCATTATGTAGTAAAACAAGCCCATGGCAGGAAGTCGATCCTGGCCCTGTTTCCATTCTCGGTGCTCTCAGCTTTGCATACTTGAGCAGCTCACAGCCCACTCCACAGTCTCATCCACCCAGGAAATAAAGGATGGAGAAGCATGGGCCGTGAGGTCCTTCTGGGCTAGAACCAGAGTGCTTCCTCACCAGAACGTCAAGCCCAGTCTGCTTTCCATGTAACCACATGCAGATCGCCGCTTGGGTGACTAAACCAAAACTCTCCCTGCCTGTCTGCTTCTCTCAGGGGTAAATGGAGAGGGTTAGGTGACCCAGAGCGCATCAAGTGCTAAACGCCACTCTGCAAAGGAGGAAAAATGGGCTCATGGGATAGAGCATTTGTCCCCACAGTTTTGCATAGCATTCTATCTACTGCTCCTATGTTTTTAAAACTAGCACACATTGGTCACTGTATTACATGATGCTACCTTCAAATTAGTTGCTTAGGCAACCAGATACAACTTTGCAAGATTTGTTTAAAGAAAATACAAAAGCAAAAAATAACAAAGAAGTTGTAAGAAATTCAGAAGAAAAAAAAGATTAAAAAGATGAAAAATGTAAGCATTAACTGCTCCTTTCAAAAGACCAGCAAAAATTGATGGAACACTTACCCCAAACAATTTCACATATATACCTAAGTATTTCTTTTTCCCTTATTTCACTTGTTCTTTTCCTAATCCCAGCTTTTTCCTTCCCTTTGAACTACTTCTTTCTCTTTCACAGTAGCTATTTTGTATTCTTTAAAAAATAAAATATATTTTTAAAAAACTAGCACACAGTCTGCAGGCCACTTTATAATCAATGAAAAGCAGGCACGTAGAACAGCACACAGCTTCTTTGACATTTAGGACAATGACTTTAAAGGTAAATGCTTTCTTTTCAAATTCAGGACCTTGACCCAGTTTTAGAATGGCTCCAATACTCACATGGCAACACTCAAAATGTCAGCAGCTCGGAGCCCCTGCAACTGTCCCTGTCTCCTTAGCCACCATGGACAAAGACTAAAGCAAACATAGCCATCCAGGCCTGACTCACTTCTCTGTAGAGAAAAGGGCTGACATTTACAGAGCTGCCACTTTGCCAAGCACTGTGCTAGGGCTTTCTACAGAAGATCTGTTAAGTGTATATCTTTGTTTATATCCAGATATGACAGCAAAAAAGTTTCATATGTCTATGTTATCTAATTTTGTCAGTTAAATTGCTTTTGACATAAACATTACTAACACAGTGTTAAAAGAAAAATCTGGAGAAAGACATGTTAAATCATTCACCTGAATGTCAGCTTATCAAAAGTAAGGTCCAGAATCTCTTCTTTTAAAATGTATTTAGTACTGGGTCTGTAGAGTCTACAGAGTTTCACTACATAGATCGGACCATAGTGATCCTCCTGCTTTCAGCCTCCCAAACGCTGGGATTACAGGCGCACAACACCACTCCTAGTCTCAATCACTATCTCAGCATGTCCTGGACAAGGGGCCAGCACAGCACACTAGGGACCAAACCCCAGCCACTGTGCTCTGCCTAAGCAGGTGCTTTAGTCTGCTGAGCTATCTGGCCAGCCACAGAGCCTGGCATCTTATCCAAATTGGTCCATCTGTTTATCAAGCATCCACAGCGGCTCTCCTCTCCCAGGCAGTTTTCCTGGCTACTTCTCTAGCCCCCAAAACATGGTTCTACTGGTTTTATAATGTCAAAAGTACTGAATGAACAGTTGGGAAGCAGGAACAACCAGGCTGACCACCAGACAGGGAGGACAGTACATACTGGAGACATAACAATCAACAAAACTCATAAAAACCCCATCTCTCCTGATTTTTTATCCTAAGGAGATTACTGATTCCCTTAGTAACTCAGTTCTTTAGTATCTTTAGTAACTCAGTTCTCCTCAGACAGCATTCACTGGGGAGTCTTTTAAAGGCCTAGTTTTCTTTGTTACCCCGCCTCATGAGTCCAATCATGCCTACTCTTTCTTCTCTGATCTTCAAGGATCAGGTTATAATTTAGGAAGATCTACCCTAGCTCTCCAATTAAAATCAAGCCCCATTCTTCTATTTTCTAGTTTCGTACCCTTTTCATAATACCAGTAGTCATCACTAGAAATGCTGCCTTGTGAGGGCTGGACAAATAGCTCAATGGATTAAGGTGCCTGCAAGCAGACCCAGAGGCTAGGGGTTTGATTCCTGGGGACTGCCATGCTGGTCCTGCCCCCCAGGGTGCACTGAGATGGCAACTGAGAGTGGGTAGGGTGGTGTGCCACTGTAATCTCAGCTTTTGGGAGGCTTTAAACAGGTGAATCGCTGCAAGTCCGATGTAGTAATAAGAACTTGAACACCACCCTGTAGACCCTTCTCTAATAACAGTAGAAAGAAAGAAAGAAAGGTCATGTGAAAGAAAGAAGGGAAAAAGAAATATATACAAATATACATAAGATAGCCTGGATAATTGTACTGTAAATTTCTGCTGGTCTGTTGAAAGGTGCAGTTAATGCTTGATCTCTTTCTTTCTCGTTTTTAACTTCTGAGCAATTTTGCATGCTTATATACAATAATCTGAATAGGTAATTTCAAAACAAGGATATGTAATAAAACAACCATTGTTGAATTCCTATCATTTTGTTTAGAGAAATTCTGCAGTTTCTAATTTTTTCTACTATTTTTAAAAATATCTTTTAAAAATAAGTAAAAACCGTTGTGTCTGTTTCAGTGGACAGTGACTACACAATACCTATTATTTTATAGTTACTAGTTAACAATATAAATAAACACTGAATAAATGAACACTATATCAAAAAGAGACAGACAAACAAAGAAGGGAACAGAGCTTCTCAGAGCATTTATCTGTCATGGAGAGTATTTATCCTCTTAATAAGAATATGTATCCAGAAAATTTTCTATTTTCAGTTCTCGACCTGCTTCTTTGAAATGTATATAGCTGATTTTAGAAGTTGCATAAGCTTCTCGCCCACTTTATGACCAAGAATCAGGACTGTCTCTCTCAAGACCTTGCATCACATCCGTTACTCTACAATCTAATCAGTAAGGAAGATAACTGCTCCATCTCCCAGTTCCTGTGGGAAAGCAGACACTTAACTTGGGAAGATTCCTGGCTCCCATGTGCAAAGCGAGCTCCTGTCAACTGGGCATGGTGGTGCATACCTATACCCGCAGCTCTCTGAGAACCTGGCACTGGAGGATGGCAAACTTCAGCCCAGCTTGGGCAATGTGGAGACTTAGTGGAAAACTAGTATAAAATAAAAAACATACAGGCAGTGGGGAGCAAGCTAGAGCCCTTGCTCAGTGCAGTGGTCCTGCTTTTAATCCACAGTTCTGAAATAATAAAGCCCATATCCCATCATAAAGATGGGAATCATTTATCTTCCTTCTGAATAAGGTCAATTAACCACCGCAGGTGGCCAGGCCAGTCATGAGCTGAATCTGGGGTGAACATGAGTGACGAATGGTGCTACCTAGCCCTCTGATAAGGGAATGCTAACAGATCAGGTTTTTAAGTTAGATTATCACGGATGGCACTCAGCTAAACACCTACTTGTTTTGTTACTGGCACTTCATCTTGCTAAACGTTGGTTTCCTGTCAATGCAGTCGTGTCAATAAAGTGGGATAATAGCTCTGCTTCTTGGGCTCATGCTGGCCACCTCAGAAAACAATATATCTGGGCTTTAGAACACTCCGTTGCAGAATAACTTGTGAAGAGTCACTAGGAAGAGTAGACTCAAGCCTTTGAGACTTTTTGCCATCAACTCCCAAGTGGCGAAGCGAGAAGCCCGTATCTCAGGCACAGTTCTAATTTGTGCCCTTTTACCACCTGGAAGGTTGCCTTGGTGTTTGCAGAATATTAGAAGCAGCAAGCTCTCCGTCGCAGCAAATTGTAGAGAGACAACGGCAGAAGCATCACACCAAATCATCAGAGCTTCACACAGGCGCGGGATGAAGGAGGAGAGAGTACAGTGTTGGTAGAGGAAACTTCTTATCTGCTTAGTTTATTTTCTTTCTCTGAATAAAGCCATGCTTCCATAGATGTTAAGCCTGCCCAGTGCCAACAAATCAACAGTAAAAGTTCTTTAAGGATCAGGTGAAATTATAGGCCTGAAAACTTCTCCAAAAGAGGAGCTGATCTCCATCTAAGACCCCAGAGGGCAGTGCTCGCAGAGAGCGGCACAGACGTTCGGGTGTTACTCTTTCTTCCAAGCGCTACTGCCCCAGGCAAGATCTGTTTTTCCACCTGTGCTGAAACTTGCTAGCTGGTTTTAGTACAGGTCTTGGCTACATCAAAAACTTCTGAGTCTTTATAAAAATATACACATCACAAATGCTATAGACATCTTAGCCCTCCAGCCAGGCCTGGGAGCATCGACATTTCCCATCCTGACCCACCACAGGTGATAGTAACATCACCTGTTCTGTGTGTTTACTTTTTAATTACTTTTTAACAACACTGCATTCAGTGTCATTCTGCAGGGATTGACCTAGAGTACGGCACATAAAGCACTGATTTGTGGCCCACAAAATCTCAATAATCAAGATAGGTAATATTACAGCAAATCCCTTAAAAAGTCAAAAATAATCTGAAAGAATCAAAGATGAACAAAACAGGACGATGTAAACAAACAGAGAGATTTGAGCAGACTGTGATTAGGGCAAGACCATGAAAGGCAGCCATCGAATGTAAGCTTGGGTCCTATCTTGACTTTAAATGTGCTGCTTTGTTTCTCGTGGGTTTAATGCATTAGCTTTATGTTTAAGAACACAGCATTCATTATCAAGGTTTCTGAATCTAACTTGCACTTTATTCGCCAGTCTTCACAACAGTCCTGGTTGTCACAGGCTATGACCTAGGGACTGGAAGAGTAACAATGCTGTCCGAGTGGCCTTTGGCATACCAGCCCCTTACAAGAATGGTTCACCTGCAGTCCTCATAGCAATAAGCTGTGAGGCCACTGCTCCTGACAACCACTGAGCTAATGGAAAAGAAGTGGCAGAGCTTAGAAGCTCTCCCAAGGGCACACAGCTGGAACAGAATTCCAGCTTCAGTCTCCAACTCCTAACACTCTGCGCACTGCTAGTGAAAACTGCACCCTGCCCTCACTAGGACTTGACAAGCCAGAGGAGAAAGTATTACGGCAGGTGCACAATCTGCAGCAGCCACGAGGCCACAGGGAACCAGGGGGCACCCACAGGAGTGAACCCATGACCAGAAGGGCATGCACGTCATCTCTAATGCTTAGAGTGAAGTACTGTCACCGGTGACAGCCAAGACAGCCGTGGGCCCCACACGTCTTGATTGCTACAGGGTGATTCCCCTGCCTGCTCTGTGGCTCAGATCTTACCTGCTGCCTGCCCAGGTACCTTCCTGGCTCTGGGAAGCCACAGCACTTGCTGCTGAGTGTAAAGGAGAAGCTTGTCATTCCTATGAGGATAACAACGCCCATGTGCACATAGAAAGCACTTTCCTGAGGGCCTCCATTGAGTGCCAAGTTCTTTTCATGCATTCCTTTATTCAGTTCCAACCTACAGTTCAAGCTGTTTTTATTTTTATCATTAACAGGTAGCGAAGTGAACATGTCTGCCAGGTCTTAGTAAGCAATGCATATTCCAGTTACTGCCTGTGTTTTACATTTTGTAGCACTCCAGAGTGTGTAAGTGAACAGCTGAGACTTCACAACTAAACTGCCCCACCCAGAGCCACCAGGAAGGCCCGTGCCATGATTAGACCCGGAACACTGGTTTTCTGACTGTGAGAGCACCACTCTTTTTATTTATTTATTTTTGTTTCAGAACCTTTGTTTATTCACTCATTTTTATGGCCGGCTCAGCCCACCCTGAGAGCAGGGCTGGCGCAGCACGTGGTGCCGGGGATCGAACCGCGGTCCCTGAAGTTGCCCAAGCTTTCCCAAGCAGGCGCTTTAGACCACTGAGCCATCCCGCCAAGCACCACTCTTGTACCGACTATAAGTTCCCCTCAAACTTAGCTGAATCGCTGAGGTGAACAAGAGTGGATGAATAGAGATGGCTATGAAGTCTTACTGACCTGTGGTCCAGCTATTCCTGGGGGCCCTGGGAGGCCTTGGGGTCCAGCTTCTCCCTGTATCATGGACACAGGAAAAATAAAAATGGAAAAATATTAAACAATTTTGAGCATCTGGATCCCATGTCCAGAGTCATTAGCAAGCCATCACCTTGAATAGCCATCCACTGACTTCCTCCAGGATCTCCCTTGCAGGCAGCCCTGACCGCAGCACATCTGGGGAGTGGTCGGGTACAAGGTCAGGCACATCTGTGCAACCGTGTGCAGAAGCACCACTGATGTAGCTGGATGGGGCGGCAGGCAGTCTCCAGAATAGCCCAGTGCCCCTGCTTCCCACACTCACACCCTTGAGGGTCTTGTTTGTGCCATGATTGGTTTGTGGGGATAACAGAGTACAGCAGAAGGGGTGAGGTGTCGCTCCCAGGACTGGAGTACAGAAAGAACCTGTCCTCGCCTGGCCTCCTCTTTCTCCCTGCTCCTTCTTTATCTAACCACTCACTCTGGAGAAATCAGCTTCCATGCCTCAATCTCACGAGGCAGCGACATAGGAAGGAATGAGCTCCTCTGAGCAGCCAGATGGGAGCTGAGCACACAGCTGATAGCTCCTGACTGAGCTTTGCCCAACAGTGCTGGAGATGACTAAGCTAAGAGCTTGAAACCCACTCAGGAAATATGCTGAGCCAACAAGCCGCTCCTGGACTCTTACCCTTCAGAACTGGGAGGAAGGAAGTGTTCACTGTTTGGGGCAAATTCGTAATGAAGGGACGGATAACTAATACTAACATCATCATCTAACTAACAGATAGTGATAGTCAAGAAGACAGGGAGTCCTGTTGCAATAAGAAAGCGAGTCTGGATCATGTCACAGCCCATTAGGTATACACAGATCTCTCGGTACTACAGGGCTGCTTGGCTCTGAGGAGAGGCTGCCTAGGTGGGAGGACAGGGTTTTTGGTCACCTGCTGGGTCCTGCCAGAAAGGGTGGAGTCATTCCAAACTGCACAACTGCTTGAATTATCCAGGTTATATCACAACACACACTACACCTGTCAAACACTTGCGGATTTTATGCACAGGGTCTGGTGGAAAGTCCTGGAAAAGCTGATCTAAAGATGTCCCCAAGTGATCTGGAGCTGCCACCTACCCAGAGAGCCACTCTAAGGGGACAAATGCTCAACCCTCAAGGCCCACCCATCCTAACCAACTGATCTTTTGATTTTTTTAATACTAACCTGAAGGAAATATCAAAAGTATGAGTATAAAAACAACCAAATATCCATTTCCTGTCCCATAAAATATGAAACATGGAAGGCCAAATCTCAAATAAATAGTTATTATTAATGACTTGATTGCCAGAACTAAACCAAGTAAAAGTATTCTTAGTCAGATAGTTTTTTAAATTCTCTCCCAGCCCCGTCATGGTTCAAGAGCACATGGAGTATTTTCTAGGGTGCCGCTACATCCACACAGAAAACACCTGCACAGCCGCAGCTGGCTAAGGGCCAAGGAACAAGAATGGGCTGGCATTCAAGCTGAATTTAATTTTGTCCCATATAAATATTCGCTTTAGAAAACTTGTCATTATGAGCCCTCTCCATCTCTTTAAAATGTGTTCAGTTTCTTTCAAAAACCACAGAAAGCTCTTTCCAGCTTTATAATCCGTGAATGTTTTTCCGAAGGGCTTAGGATCTATCTCTTTAGAATGTGATCAGCAGGGAAGATAATGGCTGTAGCCCAATTTCTGTGAGGTGTTAGGAGCCTCTTCCCAAATTACAAAACTACCTCCTGTCATGCACATGGACAGGATAAGGCTAATTGTCAGACAGAGAGCCACCCAGCTACCAAGAGAATTCAGGGTGTGACGCATGCGTGACCAAGGGCGCTACTCAGGCCTTCCACTGGAGAACAGGCTATGGCTTACTTTCAAAGTGTGTGAAATGATGTCTACATCAAAAGAGAGTGAGGTTTCTCTCTGACTTGGCAACATTTGGGCAGATGGTGTGCCACAGTCTGACGTAATGTTTATTCTCTAAGATTCTGCTCTTTTTGTCGACCTTCATGGAGAAGACCTCTGGCTCGGGACGAGGTTCTGATATAGGCTCTACTGCCAGGCCCCACTGTGTGACTCCCCCACCCGTCCCAGGATCTGCATCTTTCCTTCTGGGCTTCTCCAGGGTTGACCTGTTGACTGATAGGAGGGTCACAAATGAGAGCTGACAACCAGGTGGTTGGTCAGACCAGTGGATGAATGGGTGGTTAGGAAGCAGAGGATGGACAGACAGACGTCAGGCTCTGCAGGCCTAGCTTGGTGTCCAGCACACAGCTGTCAAATTTGTTGGGTAGGTGGGAGTCGCAAGTAAGGAAAGGAGGAAAAGTCAACAGAATTACTATGAATTCCTAGGCCTCAATGTGTATTTTTGTTTGTTTGTTTTTTGGTGGTGGTACCAGGGATTGAACTCAGAACCTTGTGCTTGCCAGACAAGCACTTATTCCACTGAGCTATCTCCCCAGCCCCAGACCTCAATGTGTTTTGGGATATCAGTCAACACGTTCTTAAAATGACAAAACAAAACTGTAGATGCCAAGTGCCTCCCACTCCTGTAGCTCTGTTCCTTCAACCCCTGCGTCCCTGGTATCTCTAATCCCTCTAAACCTCTTTCAGAGCCATGAAGAGCAGTGTCAGTAGCCCCAGAAAACTGTTCACTACAAAGATAGAGACTAAGATTGCCTATTTTGTCTTACCTTTTTCCCTTCTGTGCCTTCTCTCCCTGGCTTTCCTGGGAGACCTTTGTCTCCTTTAAACCCTGGCAACCCAGGGAGGCCTGGGGGTCCAGGTGGACACTCATTGCACACATCCTGAGAGGAGAGAGAAGGAAAATACACCATGTAGTCGCTTGCAAAGCAAAGTGACTCTAGTTCCAACCTCTCTACGTGCAGCTTTTATATGTTAACATTAGCAAAGATAGAAAAAAAAAAAAATAAAAATAAAACAAGTGGGTCAAGACATTACCAGAGGGCTGGCAAGATGGTTCAGCAGTCTAAAGCACCTGCTTAGGAAAATTTAGGCAACTGCAGGGACTGCAGTTTGATCCCCAGCACCACATGCTGTGCTAGCCCCACCCCCAGGGCAGGCCGAGCTGATTATAACACACACACACACACACACACACACACACACACACACACACACACACCCAGATACTTTCGTGTCTTTGCATTTCAGCACAGATGTGTCTGGGTTACGACTCAGTTTCTCCCTACTCCCAGCCAGCTGGACAGCTGGACGTGCAGCTGAAGAAACTGATGTCAACAGTACATGGAAAATGACCTGGGAGCACTAGAAAAGCATCAAGAGTGCAGACTGAAAGCAAGCATTCCGTATTACTAAGAATAGTGTCCTCTGTCCCCAAAGCTAAAGTCATATAAAGCTAGGGCCAAAAATACCTGGCGTGCTGTCTTGGGTACAGAGTTATCAGAAGAAAGATTACAGGGAGCAATAAAGGCAGGCTCTCGGGATCTTCCTGCTGGGACACTCAACCCAAGCAGGGACCATGACTGAAACTCTTCTTTGCCCGAGGGAAGCATTTAGTGAATGTTCTCTGGAGTGGAGCTTTGTTCAGTTTCTTCAAGGTAGTAAAGGCTACAGTTGGGGTCAGTGCACAGTTCTGAGAGCCCAGGGAACATGCTTCTCAATTTGTGGCACCTCCGGCTTGTAGTTTTCAGCACAGCCTATACCAGGTGAGACTCACCCAAGCCTACCTCCAAGCCTACCTCTCAGATAACTCCACAAGGCCTTTCTAGCTAACCTTTTCTCTCCTTCCCTCCTCTATCCTTGCAGTAAAAGGCAAGCAAGATAATATTAGCAAGGCCCTGGGAATAATGTCAGGGTAAGCAATGTCCAACACGTTTAGGTATTGTTATAACACATTAAGTCACTGTCCCCAAATACTTGCAAAACATCTTCTCTGTTAGGCAATGTGCTAAACGTGGACACCGCAGTGACTGTGCTTCATGAGCTCCTGCTGAGCTGGTATGAACCAACACGAAGGAAACTGACTAAGGTTTTCCAAGGGCTCTTAACCAGGCCACTGCAGAGGCCTGTGGCAGCTACACATGTTGGCATAAAATGAGGTGCAGTTTCTGATAACTGAGCATTCACTGTGGTCTCTTAGTCTCTAATCCCAGGATGTGAATTTTTAAAACATGTATCCAACTTTGTTTTCTTTTCACCCAAGCAGTGACCAAACTCAGGACCTTGTGCTTGCCAGGCAAGCACTTATTTCACTGAGCTATTTCCCCGACTTTTACATATCCAACTTCGAAGGACCCTCCTTTCTGTTACTTTGTCTACTTGTACTCAGTCTTTAAATATACTTTAGAAGCCTTCCTGTGGCTGCAGGAGGAGCATGAGCTGCTTGGTGCCCCCATGGGCCTCAGGAATATCCCGCACACAAATATCTATCACTAAAAAGTCTGCTTATCACTACATCCACTCCCCACTAGCCAAAAAGAAAGTGCAAGCCCTCAGAGCACAGACATAAAGGTGTTTTATCTTTACACATTCAATTCATAAAAAAATAGTCTCCTATGGGCGATGAATTCAATCAGTACACGAACCAGGCAACACAGCCAACTAACCATCAATAACTACTAAAGCAATCAACTGACAACCTGGTCTTTTGTATCTTGGGCAACCTTCCACTAGTGAGGAGCGAGCTGGAGTTTAGGAGGGTGAAGAGTTTAAATGTCACAGGATGGAGGAGGGGTAAATAAAATGAAGGAAACTATGGTGGCTATTCACTATTTGTTTGGAAAAACAGCAAAGTAAGGAAGAACCCAATTGTTTCCAGACTTCCATTGAATTACTTTAAAATGAGATGTTTCCATTAAAAAAAAAAAAAAAAGCTGCAGCAGTGGATGAATGGATGGACAGACGCTTGCATGGGCCCACACAAGGAAGGCTGGATGCGTGGACGGTCACCAGGCAGGAAGCTAGCCTGATGACAGAAGAATTCTGGCCCCTGAGGTATGTCCAGACTCAGGGCGTGTAATGGTGGATGGAAGCTATCCTTTCTACAACACCCACAGCATCAGAAGGTTGTATCTGAACAATACAAATTCTTGCTACTGTCAAATTTCTGTCCAATTTCTAGTTGAGATGTCAGCCCGGTCTGTCTCAATTGTATACTATGCCATTTGTTCCAAGAAAGCAGAGATGTTAGCAGACCAAACTGTACCAGTGAGGTGCTGGACACACCACACAGGCCAAGTGGGGTCCAGGAAGTGAGGAGGAGAGCAGCACCCCCCGACAGTCCTACCAATGCTTCCCTTGGCTCCTGGGCTCCTTGGACCCTCAACCTTCTTGACTATACATCCCCCTTCCTGAGGACAACTGATGTTTTCTCTAATGTCCTTGAGATTAGACAGGGTCCTGCTTTCACACAAATGGGCTTGTCCAGAACCAAATGAAGCTTCTGCCTCCCTGGCTCCAGGTTCTCATCTGTTTGAGCCTTGGTCTCCTTATTTGCAACAGTAGGACCACAAAGTCCCATGCAACTGAACTAAGGGATCGGGAATGACTCACACCATGCCTGGAAAGCAGGGACAGCACAGTGGGGTGCGGCTGCTGTGTGCACCAGGGCGGCTCCAGTTCTTCCTTCATTCCTGAGATGCGTTTCCTCGCCTCCTTCACAGGCTAAGTGCTCTGGATCATTAATACTTGCTTCTTGGGTTATCACTGGCAAGTCATTCAATGCCTTTGAGTCTATTTTATTATCTATGAATGGCTTTTCTTCCCCTGATTTTTAGGATACTGGTGCAAAATTTATATTAAATAATGCATATGAAGTGACCATCATGTTTCACCGCTCATCACGTGTTATCTGCAAATGCTCATTCTTCTGCAATCTGTGCCCTCCCCTTTATGTGAGGTACTTTCAGCAGATCCATCTTCCTTTGTCAACCTATGTAGTAGTCAGTGTAGTACAGAAGACCAAGAAAATGCATGCTCAATAAAATGCTTGTACATGAGTGCTATGGTCTTTACTGTGTGAAAAACATGTCATTACTGTTCCCCAGGGTTAGAAATAACCTTCTGGTCATTTGGATATGTGAATCCTCACCGCAACATTCTTTCCAAAGGGTTCTAGAGCTTATATCCCGAAGTCTCCAAGTGACGGGCATTGTAATGTCTGCCTGCACTTCATCAGAGTTGGCATGAAGATGTGGGTCACTCCACGATGAAATCAGATGGCAAGGAAATTATAAACCAGGGCCCTGGATCTGGTCACACTTGGCTCGATTCTCTGCTCTGACACCACCCACCCCTGTGGCCTTCAGCAAGCCGCTTGCCTGTGTATGCCCCACCCCCTCATCTGCAAGATGGAGACAGTAGTGGAACACAGTGCAGGTGTGTGAGGGTTGGAAGGAATGCTTCTGTAAGGGAGTTGTCTGATGGAGGCTTCCTGAAGCTGGCCTCCTTGGGCACAGACCTAACTCTGAGAGTCCATTTAACAGGAACTCTGAGATGAACTTTATACACGTGCAGTTTTCCAACTATCAGAATGAAAAGTGTGATGCTACCCTCTGGGGCAAAGGTAAATATTCTGTGATAAAAGGTGGCTTCTCAACAGGAAAGGGGCTCGTCAGCCATCACACAGGGGACCGACAGCACCAGTCAGCAGCAGCCGACCGTATCACGGAGCTGAAGACAGCTAGGCTGTAAGGAACCAGTGTCCACACGCCACTCAGCTCTGTGAGACCAGGGAGTCACAGCGGCCACCCCTGAACACAAGTGCTCAGGTGCCTGTGGAAGGCTCAGCAGCCTGCAGGAGTGAGCCCTGGCCTTCAGTCCTGTGAAGTATCTACTCCGCTAGATACCACTGCAGTGCTGCACTGTCCTGGCTGTGAGGTGGGGCTCTAACCCTCTCAGCATTCCTCCTGTTATTATTGCCAGAAAAACTGGGAAATCTTAAGGTTGAAATCCTCCAGAGAGGCAGATGATGCGGTCCCATTCCTCACAGAGTGACAGAATTATGAAAAACGATCCAAGTTAATAAGAGCCTATAATAAACAAGGGATTGGATCAATGTATAATGATTTCATGTCATGCTTTGATGGTAGAAAAAAAATCTATTTCTCTTGTCAATAAAAATCAGTAAAAATTGTCCTACTATTTGTCTGAACAAAGCATTCAATTTTCCTATTAAGGTACCTCCACGTCTAGGCTATCAAAAGGCCCAAGCTTACGAGAAAGCTTGGTTTCTCTCCATTGGTCTCATTCATGAACGAGGGATTTTCTAAAATTATCCAGTGATCTTTACAATACAAGTGAGACAGTGGCCAGTCACACCAAATCTAGAACCAAGATTCTCCCAGAACTAAGAGGAAAAGGTTGAAGAGACAACAAAGGGCCCACCAGAGCCACAGCCACTGCTCTACATTCTGAAACAAATCCTCCCTGTTATCTTGAGCACAGCCTTACCCAGCGCACCAACACAGCTGGGCCCTGGCCAGAGACCTGGTTATGGCCACAACCAATCCCTCAACTGTGACCCCAGCCATGCCCTGCCCTATCCCTGCTGGGTATCTTCGCTTCTTGGGATCCTTGCCTTTCATAGGAAACTCAAACACGGTTCTGGAAGTCAGAAAATCTGGCTCAAACTGGACAAAGGCCCAGCAGCAGGCTTCACCTCTGGATGTGCTGCTCCTGGCTCTGGACCCACAGACAGGCTGCTTGGCCAGGCCACCCCAGCCCTTCTCAGAGCACAGGGCACTGCTGTGGGGTCAAGGCCACCTCTGACCACTGAGGACTGGGTTCTATGCCGAGGAGAGTCTGTTCTGTTTTATTCACCGATCCTAATAATGTTTCAGGTTTTATATGCAAAGCAACAACAGGAACATTATTATTGTATGAGAATTCAAATTTAGCACATTATCCAGAACTTTCTGCTCTGTGACTACATTGCCCTGTACAGGAGCCACCAACCACATTCAGCTGCTGAGTACATACATTCGTGGCCAAGGGCTGCTCTACTGGTAGCATGTGTTTTCTCAACAAATACTGATGCTTCTATTGTTAATATTACACGTACGCAGGGAAAGATATTGCATCTCTAGTGCCCCACCACCACTTTCAAAACACATGTACATTGACCATATGCTTTTACCTTAATCAAGAGATTTATGTCCCCTGGAGACAGCAGTGAAGAAGGGCCCTGTCAAAGGAAAAACAAAAATACACAGACACAATGCAAACGTCCATTGGTTCTGTGCGCCCTTAGAAGCTAAGTGACTTTCAGACTGTACGGCATCACTCACTAGGTGTCTGTATGTGCATGGGACACAGACAGCGTAGTTGCAATCCCAGGTCTCCCGCTGGCCCCTTCTCTGCTCCTGCTTGTCCTTCCTCCCTGCCCTCACCGAGCTCTGATAGCTCACATGGGGAGTGGGAGAGGCAAAGGAAAGGACCGTCCACCTTCTGGGCCATTCTCAGGTTTTCCTGATGGGTGGCAGCTGTTGCCCTCAGTCATTCAGAGCCTAGTATGAGTCTACACCAATATTTTCAGCTATGTCCCTTGTTGTGGAAGAGTCCTTCTGATTAAGCCTCATGATATTGGGGCTGGCCAAATAGCTCAGCAGACTGAAGCACCTGCAGGCAGATGCAGGGGCCGGGGGTTCGATCCCTGGGCCTGCCGCACCGGTGCACTGAGGTGGCAATTGAGACTGGGCATGATGATACGCCCTGTAATCCTAGCTCTTGGGAGACTGTAAACAGGTGAATCACTACAAGTCTGATCTAGTAGTGCGACCCTGAATACTTTATAGACCCTTCCCTAAAATACAAAAACAAACAAATAAATAAATAGTCTCACTATATGAAGTCTTAGCAGTCTGTCATCATGGAGAAATCAAAGCCAAAACATATCTTCTGGTTGTCCCCCCTTTTCTGGCTCCCTGGGTTTTCTAACCCATCCTGTCGCAGATACCCTTTTCCAACAGGTAAAATGTCCGCATCACCTAACCACTGGGGCAGTTGGAGATGTGTTCCTCTTCCCACCCTGATGATACACTGTGAATTTCATCCACCCTCCAGGTTTTTCTAAGAAGGGAGTTCTACAGAGAACTGGGGTTCTAGCCCAGATTGAGAAGTGGTGCAGGAGTTACTAACATGCTATGAAGCCCACTGAACATGCAGCTGCTGAGGACGAGGCTGAAACCTCCCTAGTTATCAGAGAGGGACTCTAGAGAAAGACTCTTCTTCCCAATAGTATCTCAGTTTTTTTTTTTTTTTTTTAAAGGAAAGTGTCCACACTGGGAGATTTTTATGGTGTTGGCATCATATTCCTTAGACAAGGTTCCTGGGCATTAACCTGGGGGAAGGGGTAGAGAGAACAGGTAGTTTCCTGCCCACAGTGGAAACCATCCTTGAGGATGGTTTCACTAAAGCTTGTTCTGACCCATTTTAGCAAATCTCACAAAGGAGGTCTTTTTTTTTTTTTTTTTGTCTTTTTGAGACAGGGTCTCGCTATGCAGCTCAGGCTGGCCTTGAGCTCACTTTCGTAGCCCAGGCTGGTCTCGAACTCGCACCGATCCTCCTGCCTCAGCCTCCCAAGTGCTGGGATTACAGGCGTGCACCACCACACCCGGCTACAAAGGAGGTCTTAAGAAGGCGGTCAGGACGGTAGGTCAGGACGTCTTCAGGTCATGGCCTGAGGACGGCAGAGGCGAGATACCAGCACACAGTCTTCTCCAGCTCTTGGGCATGAGTCTCATGGGAGACTGCTACTAGGCTTGGTAGGCTGAAAAAGCAAAAGGTGCCAAGCAGAGGTGTGCAGAAGGCACGGTCTGTCCCACTCAGACCTCCAATCTTCCTTGGGAACCATGCTGCGTGCGGGGAGCACTGACGATCCACGCCAGAGACTGGTGTGGGGTCACAGGTGTGCCTTAGGTGGAAGCGGGACAGCCCCGTGGCACCACCCACCCCAGAGCGCCACACAGGGCAGGGGCTCCCTCCCTGGACACAGCCTGCTTCTCTCCACCCTTGCAGCCATTATGTGCAAACCCTGCATGAGTCAAATGGATCACTGGCTCCTAGCAGGGTTCCAAGGGCTGCCCCGCAGCCCCTGAGATGCTAGACCTGGTTAGCGTCTGCTTACCTGGGCCTGTGAGCAAAGCAGACAGCCAGTGCCCATGATGTGCCTCACGTGGGGCCTTGGGCCACACAGCGCCAGTCCAGCCCCTGGCGACTACCCACTGAGCAACACTGCCAGCTCTCCTTTATTTATTGTGAGACAAGGTCTTGCTGAATCTCTCAGGTGCACAGGCTAGGCTCGTTCCCCCGCAGTGCTGGGATTACAAAGCGTCTACCAGTATACCAAGTCTTCCCCTACCCCTTTCTTTTTCTTTCCAGTTCTATGCTGACCGGATGGGAGCACAACTGGCCATATTTTCACCTGGACTCTACTCTCTTACACACTTTGCAGGACGCCTTGGGAACCCTCTGGATGAGGTGGGCATCATCGAGCATGCACTGCTCACACCCACCCACTCTACAGGGCCCTGGGATAACGATGTGGGTTTTGAGAGGCTTACTGAGCTGCTGGAGAGCTTACTCCAGTCAGGCAAGGGGATGCTTTACCCCTACCCACTACTTCCCAACTCTCCCACTGGAGAGTGGAAAGCCTTCAGCACATTTATAGGTGCACCAGGACCTTTCCCAGTCTTTAAATGCCTACTACCTCCAATAACAGAGGGAGGGTTGTCGGGGCTCACAGCAGCCTCTGTACCCTGGGTCCTAGCTGAAGCTTGTAGCCCACACCGCTAAGGAGACAGCTGGCTCTCAGGTGCACCTGCAGGTGAGGCTCCTTCAATAGGAGCATCTTCGTGCTCATGCAGAGGTCTGTGATGTCTCTGCCACAGTGGCCACTGTCTCTTCCGTCCTGATAGACTGACTCTTCCCATGTCTGAGTAGCTTCCTCCAGTCCCATCCAGGCCTGGTCCTTCTCTTCTCCTTTCCTAAAGAGGCCATGCATGGACTGGTCATCTGGTTAAACCATGGGGACTCTGCCAGCACTGGTATACCAGTCCAAGGGAACTCAAGAAGATAAGAGAACTAAGCCTCAGGGAAGTTCTGCAGAATCCTCAATCACATTTCTGGGCACCTTGCACTCAGGGCTCTTCTCATGTGGTACAATAAAGAACAATGCTGTTAGTTTACATAGTGGACACTGGCAACCCTTCCAAGGAGCAAGGGGGAGGCAAGGTGGGGACTTGCAGAGGCCATGTCTCACTCCACGCCCATTTCTCACCCTCTTCTGTCCTGTTCCAAGCCAGTCTTGACCCTGGGAACGGAGCCCAGACTTGTGTATCTACTGCCTTACAGCTAAGGTGGATCCAAGTGAGGCACTGTCAGGAGCCGGAGGGGGACCGACGTTCCCTCCTTGTCTCATGCTAAGCCTTCTGGCAGGGGCTTTGAGCCCACCATGGTATCTCTAGGTCCACTTGGCCTGGACAGCAGGCCCAGTGGTGGTCACAGCTCCTCACTGGGGCTTTGCACCAAGTCTCAGAGTAGCCCGAATTAGTTCCCTATGCCACATCTCTCTAAAGCTTCCCCTTGTTCAGGTCTCTCCAACTGTATGAGCTGCACTGCATTTTTTGCTGGAGCCTTGGCTGATAATCAACATCCATACAAAACCCCAAGGTGACATACTGGCTTCCCAGGAGGGCCTCGCTCCCCTGGACTTCCTGGTGCACCCTAGGAGAAAAAAGAAAGCAAGCATTAACTCTGAGGAGATGCAGTCCTGACCTGTGACTCTGTAGGAAAAGCAATCACCCAAACAGGAATCCTGGCACTGAGGAAGACTGGCGATTTCCAATCTCTGCTGAATCTTCAAGGCTTCCCAGCAGCAAGCATTTAGAAAAGAGCTCTGCTGCCTATAATTCCTGCCCTAAACTCAAAACTCAAAACTGTTCTTACACACAAGTGTGGGCTCACAAGCACACATACACACACAGGTACAAAATATCTAAATCCTCTCTGGTCCCTTTCCAGACACAGTGCTGCAAAGGACTGGCTTTGAAAAACAGTATAATTCCATGGGGCTGGCTGTGGGAACACAGAGCAGAGTGGGGACCGGGTCAACTTGAATCAAGAATCAGGATAACTTTATTTTTTGAACTAGAACCAAGCATGGGAGGACCGTACAAAGGAAGACACATATATACCACAGATACCACAGCCCACTAGCGTCAGGCATCTGTGCCCACTAAGAACTCAAGGCTGCTGTTCATCCTTTTGGTCAGTGAAATACTGCCCAATGATGCATGTAGGGCTTCTGCAGAATCCTGCTGCTGGGCACCGGGGAGCTACGGAGGCACAGGCCTCAGAGCTCAGACCCACCTGGACAAAGCCAGATAGTGAAGATAATGTGGAAGTGTCACATCCTCACTGAGAATCAAACACTGTAGAATTCCCTTGGAGAGGGAGGGAGGGAGGGAGGTA
>PVJA010034692.1:7413-22419 GCA_004027025.1 Myocastor coypus | reverse complement strand
CTTCCTTTCCCTTCCCTTCCCTTCCTTCCTTCCCTCCCTTGGACTTTTCCTTACTTGGCTTCCTTTCCCTCCCTCCCCCCTTCCTCCTTTCCTCCTTTTCTCGTCTCCTTCCTTCCTTCCTTCCTTTCCCTCCCCCCCCTTCCTCCTCTCCCTCTCCGTGTGTTCACGTACCTATTCCTCAAGTATGGACAAACCGTGAACTATGTGAGGGGAAATGTGACCCAGCCTAGCCAGACCACTGTGGACCACAGACTCGCTTTAATGTCCCCGTTGTTATTCTGTCTCTTGCTACAGTGTAAATTATTGGGCGTTAGCACTCAGCACCTTGGTGTCCCATCAGGCCTGGCTTCCCATTTAAGGAGGTGAGAGGCCAAGCCTAGGCAAGCCCTGAGACTTGGGGGCAGCGCGCACAATGCCAGTCCATTTTTCAGATCGCACCCACTTTCAGTTCGGGAGGACAGAACACCAGTGCTTTGCCTTTAAGGCTTTCTCACTCTTGGGAAGCTCTGTGTTTACCCTTGAATTCTGAGGCTGTCCCTAAGCAAACAAAGCACAGTCAAATGCCGAGATCGCCCAACAAAGCATAGTGGAATGCGGAGATCTTCGCCTAGAAAATGATCTCTGTGCCCACTTTGGGCCCTCTGCGAGGCATTTTCCCCAGCAGCGTCTCCTTAAAAAAAAAAAAAAAAAAAAAATGGAATTTTTGTGCTCAGACATTTTTGAGTGACAAAAGATAGAAAACATCCTTGGTTCCAGTATCAAGTCATTTCTAAGTCTGCAGCAGCGTGGGACCCAAAGGAGCCCCTCGCTGCCAGCGTTGCCGTGAGGCCTGCAGCAGGATCCCGGGGCTGCAACGGCCGGCGGCCCGGGCGGATGTGCTGCGAGCTTCGCTCCAGCCTCCTCTCATGGCTTTTCCCACGTGCCTTCAAATTTTGGTGAAGCCCGTGTCTTCCGGTTGCTGGCAACAGAACGCAGGCAGGGACAGATAACGCGCTCGCAGTGCAGCCCCCGGGGCTCTTGTTTCCGCTGACATTGATTTCCTTTCTTTCATACCTAGTTGCATGGCAGAAAAGACTCTTGAACTGTTTCTAAAGCTTGATCCTGTTTTTAAGGATTTTAGAAATTTCAAATTAAATGTTTATGTGAGATATGTCGTGTAATTTTTTCTAGTATATTATTGCCAACAAAAATGGAATATTTTGGGGTGGGAGAAATAGCTCAGTGGTCTAAAGCTCCAGATTAGTCAACCACAGGGACTGTGGTTTGATCCCTGGCAACATGTACTGCACCAGCCCCACCCCCAGGGCAGACTGAGCCGGTCATAACATAAAGGTTTTTTTTTTTTTTTTTTTTTTTTTGTTTGTTTGTTTGTTTTAAATGGAGTACTTATTACTCTTAGGCAATGCCTGGGATAATTTGCCCAGCCCTCTCTATGGAAATCGCTTTCGCACATCATTTGCGCCTGTGTGCCAGGCTTGCCAGCGCAGGCCACAGGCACGTCGTCCTCTCTGCGGCCCAGCGAGAGGCCTGGATCACAGGCAATGTGACTCAGTCAGAGGAAATCCTGTCCTCCGGAACTACCCATATCTAATTCTATTTCAAAATATTATCAGCTTATTTTGCTTTCCTGTGAAGGGATTCCATTTTTCACCTAGAACTGCAAATACATATCATACGACGTTGTATGTATTTGGATTCCCAGAACAAATATTCCTATGCCTCATGTCCTACTGCACTCTAATGAATTTTCTGTTTTCCAGCTTTTTACTGTTCTGAATTTTCTGTTTTCTAGCTTTTTACTATGGTGGAAAAATTACATAATGCCCCTTATTATTTAGCTATCCTGGCACCCGGCTCTGCTGTCTCCAGTTCCTTACTGCTGTAATCTCTCAGCTCACCTCCTTCCCGGGAAGCAGGTTTACTTTCAGTCATGAAGAGATTTCTTGACTTTTTCCAATGTTTTAGAACCAACTGATAACTTGTCAAAACTAATAAAGCCAGCTGTTGGTGGCACACGCCTTTAACTCCAGCATGCCTGGGCTACAACAGCAGGGTTACTGCAAACTCAAGCTTAGGCGACCGAGTGAGCCCAGTTTGGGTTGCTTAGTGAGTACAAGGCCAACCTGATCTCTAAGTCCCTACCTTAAAACAAGCAAGCACACAAATAGACCTAAAGAAATAGCTTGGAATGTGTTGGCCAAGAGCTTTAGAAGTAAAGACCAACTTTAAGTTACTCTTTGGTGGTGACTAGCTACATGACCCTTGGCAAGTTACACTTAAAACTCTAAGAATTAGCTTGTTTGTCTGTGAAATTATGACACTACCACGAAGATGAAAATTATTTGCAACATCAAATAAAGTTATCTTAAAAATATTTTGCTGGTATTTGGTGCAAAGAATTAGCTAGGAGTTTTAACTCTTGTCATTGATTTTATTATTGACGCAATAGGCTAGTGTGGTAGGAATAATTATCTTTAGCTATGTCAGCTACCCAGCAGATAGGATACAATTATCCTCTTATAAACAGTAGTATTAAACTGGAGTACATTAAAATATACTCAGAATGGCATCTAATATGTCTTCAGGGTAAGTGTATATATGGAAAATACATCTATAGTTTCTTCCACTGTGGTATAAACAAGTTTTTGTATGCACAAAATTGCACTTATTTTTAGGGCACTGGTGTCAAGAGCCACCTCTTCAAAGAAATTATTTCTTTTGATCTATTTAGTGACTTGAGCCCAGCTGCATAAAAATAGACTTGCAGCATTTCACTTTTCACAGACTGCTGATGGCTGCACTCCATAAGTTAAGAAATCTGTCCAAAGGAAGCTTCTTAAACTCAAAAGCTTCTACAGAAACTTCTTGCATTTGAAAACTGAAAATATTTTCAACTCACCAATTAGAGACTTTAAAACATAGCTTTTAAAGGTTCAATGTGATTCTTAATTTTGTATTAGCTGTAGCCTATTAAGTATTATTGAAGTTTTGCAATCAATAATTACATAGTTTTGTGATGATTTAAAAACTTCCTCCATGTTCAAGTGAGGAAAATCTTTCAAATCAGCTTAGAATGAGGCCCAAAATGCTGTGTTTTTGGGGTCGGTTGGAATTGATAATAGTAGTTTCCACAGAAACCATTAGTTACAGTAATGAATATTTTGACACCTTGGCAAAAATTTCCCTAGTCTTCCACATATGTTTAGGAGTGTATTTGTGAGGTCTGGCACTTCTGTGTGAAAGTTTGGAGGTTTGATTTTGTTATTTAACTTTAATTAGAAAACATATGAGTCACAAAGGTAAAGAAAACAGATGAGTTGAGATAATGCAAATAAATGCATTGCTTAATTCTAGTATTCATCTGACAGGCAATACTGTTTATCTAGAATCCTAAAACTTCCCACCTCTGCACTCTAAGTGGATTATTTTGAAATAATTGTAAGACATTTACTTCTCCTCCTAAAAATATTTCAGTATAACAGTTTAAAAGATAAAAGTCTTAAAACCAAGGAAACAATGACCATGTGATTTTAGCCCTAGTTTGATATAGCCAAAACAGAGATATTTTTAACATTGTCTTCAAGAGCACCTAGTGGCCCAGGATTTCAAAGAATACAGAGTGTGTGCCTCTGATTTTTTTTTTTTTTTGTTGTTGTTGTTGTTGTTTCTTGGAGTACTTGGCAGAAAATAAACTGAATTAAAATACATAATGTGGCCTGGAATGCTAAGAAAGATTTCTTGTTATATTATTCTCGCCAGTAGATCTTCCTGCAAAAAAAGAGTTTTGGAGAGAGACAGGAAATGGGTTCAGTTCGAGTGGGGGCTCCCTGGGGTGGAAGAGGAGAGCCCTTGATTTCCAGGCTGATCACACTGTCCTGTTTCACCTAGCTCTGAAGTGTAAAACAGACAGAGAGACAGACAGACAGACAGACAGACAGACAGACAGAGGAAACTGAAAGAAATAGATGTAGAGACTCTGGTCTTAGGAAACCACAGAATGCCCTGGGCTAACCAGCCCTAGCATGGCTCCTCATACTGTGTGGCCTCCCCTCAGGCAGGTGAGGCAGGCAGTAAGAGTCTGTCCTAGAGGAGACCTGGATGTGGGGGGCTCACTAGCCAAGAGTCCACACTCACGGCTGTTACCGCCAGGAAGCACTGGACAGAGGGGAGACTGGGCAGAAGCCAGATTCCCTGGATCCGTCTGCCACAGCAGCGACTGCAGTGTGAGCTGAGGAATAATGGTGGTCTAGGAAGAGAGAGGTATCTTCAGAAGGGGCTCCTGGAGCCCAGAGCACTCAGGATGTGGTAGAAACCATGCACATGCTCAGACGCGCGCGCGCACACACACACACACACACACACACACACACACACACTGGAGGTTTTTATTTATTTTCATTCTCTGGACAGTCCACAGAACTGATAATGCTTCTTATAGTTGGGAATATTGGCCTAAACAATGACTATGGAAATAAGAAAAGAAGTGGAAATTTTCATCTTGTCCACCTCTTGGTTTTGCAATATTTATGTGATGATTGCTACATTACTGATGTTTGGATGCATGTGTTTCCAGAAAATGCTTCTGATGGCATTTAAATATCTGAAGACTGTTTTCCTGACATTTGGGAAAAAAAAATCTTACAATAAGAGGTGTCCCAGGCTTTGTTTCTGGCTCAACCTCTGGAAAAGTGATGTATTTTCACATGAATAAAAGTAGGTAGCGTTTCTTTTCTGGAAATATGAAATATCACACCCATGTGAACATCACTGCTGTTAAGATTAGTGAGATGGCTGTGAGAGTTGGATCTGGATGACTGAGGATGCACCTCGCACTCGGTGAAAAGCTCTGGTCTGTCCAGGCAGACCAAAAAATATGCCACGATATTAACAACCACACCATCAATATAATGCCCACCAGGCAGAGCCATGGACAAGACAGACCACAAGGGTGGGGGGCAGTGGCACTGTTGTCCAAGCATGGTTTTGTGCTTTTAGGTGGTGATTTACAAACTGATAAGTCTTTCTCCTAGCTCTCAGAGTCTTTCATCTAGAAGGGGACTTGAATAATGAAGATGATTGGCTGTCAGGAGTGAAGAAGAATAGGCTGGGCATGGTGGCGCACGCCTGTAATCCCAGCACTCGGGAGGTGGAGGCAGGAAGATGAGAGTGGGCTTCAAGACCAGCCTGGACTACAAAAGTGAGTTCAAGGCCAGCCTGAGCTGCATAGCGAGACCCTGTCTCAAAAAGACTAAAAAGACAGGAGAAGAAAAAGGAAAAGGAGAAGGAGGAGAAGAAGAAGTAGTAGTATAGGTTTAAATATCGGCAAGATATTCTTGGAAGGCAGAAGAATGTCATTTTGCGTGTGTGGCTCAGGAGGGCGCTACTTGCACCAATGTGAGAAAGTGCAGCACAGGCAAATACACACTGCTACGCTGCCTCCCTAACCATTAGGGCTTGCACCACGGTAACACAAATGTGCCGAGCTACGCTGACTGAAATCCAAGTCATCAAAAGCATGTCTATCCATCAGCTTTACCATCTAGTAATCCCCTTGTTGATTGGAAGCTTAGACCACAGGACCTTCAATGTTTTAGGATATTTTGTAAATGTCCTAAGTGCAAAACATTTAATAAGTTGCAGTTGCAGCCAAAATTGTCCCAGCTATGTGGAAAAACATTTGAGTGCTAAAATTATAGTATCCTACCCGTAAAGTCCACAGAGATGTAAAATTTATACACAGTTGTCAAGGTGCATGGTCTTTTTTGAAGCTTGTTTGTAGATCTCAAAAGAAACATGATCTGTAACATAATTAAGATGACAAGTCTCAGCAAATCACTTAATTTAATGAGACCACACAGTTCTTTTCTTGAGACAGAATCTCCCTAGAATCTGCACTTGAACTCACCACATAGCCGAGCCTGGCCTTAAACATGGGATGATCCCATATGTGCCACCGTGCTAGCCTGCCTGGCCACCTCATTAGGGTGCAGTTGAACAGTTTCCAGAACAGATAGGTCAGTCTGTTCATTTACATACATGTGTGTGTGCAGGTGCATTAGTACCTCGATCATACGTGTGTGCGTGTGTGAATGAAAGGCCGTTGTGGAGCACAAGACGTATTCACGGTAGAAACAAATACAAATGGAAAGCAGGAGCCTTCCCAAAGTTGGACAAATTGGGGCTGCCCAGACAGCTCGGTGGACTAAGCTCCTGCGCAGGCGAGCGCAGGGGCTGGGGTTGGATTCTGGGCACCACAGGTCTCACCGGCCCCACTCCAGGGCCCACTGAGCAGGCCACTGAGACCGGGCATGGTGGTGCACCCGTGCGGTCCCAGCGCTGGGGAGGCTGACACGGGAGGACCACTACGGGTCTCAGCTGCATGGCGAGACGCTGACCTAACACATTAAAACAAAAACGAGGATTTTTTCCCCCACAGATTGAAGCCTGAAGGAGAGGGGAAATAAAGCTTCATGTCCCTGTTATTTTGGACGTGAGCAGCATGTTCTCAGTCTCGATCTCCAACTTTGACTTCTGGCTATTTGTAATAATGAAATAAGGCACAGAAGGTTTGTGTGGGAGGGAAACACCAGTGAAACTTGAGGAATGCTTTCTGTGATGAAAGAGAATTTAAAAGCGTTCATGAGTCCAGTGTGCAGCTCATTAATTCTGCCCTTAATTGACAGTAATCATGGCTGAGACGGTCCTGGCGAGGAGCTCCATGCATCCACAAGGACACGTCTACCTGGTGAAATGCAAATGACTTCTGGGGTGGAATTTGCAGGACAATAAGCACCTCCACCGCCTTGTCTGCAGGCCAGTGTTGTTGGTGCTGGTCTCTTGGGATCTGTCTTTGGATCACAGGAGACAGTGCTGCCTTTAGTCAGCTCAACATGTTTTCCCAGGCAGAATAATTCTCAGTGCTGGGCAGTTCTCCACAGAGAAAGTAACAGGATCTTCGTGGCACTTGCACAGGCCCGCCCATCAGAGCAAGGAGCGCTTGGCTAATGCCTCCCTCTACACCTCCCTACCCTGAGTTGTCTTTCCTCCGCCTGTTCCTCTTCAGCTAGCTTTTGTCCTCCTTAGCATAAACAGTCATTTATGGTTCATTCTAGGGAGTGTTTGGTGCTGTAGGAAAAAAGAAAAAACGTCACACAGAGTTGTCTGGACAGGACATCGGCCCTGAAGGCGCCTGCTTTCTGGTAGCAGAGGGAAGACACCCGGAGCAAGCCACGCTCTCTTTGTTTCTCCTAAATCTGTGTGACACGCCAGGAAGCATCGTCGTCACAGCAGCGGCAGGAGGCGCTACGAACACCTGCCCGTGCCAGCCCCTTGGTTGACAAGTAGTTATGCGCATGCATCCCCCAGTTCTGGTTCAGAATCTTGAGCACATCCCCAGAAACTGAGTCAGCGCAGGGCACAGCCACCATCCTGGGCTCTGTGGGAAGGTGCAGAATGAGGCTAGCACGCGTACTTCTGAAATGGAGAAGCAAAGCAACGCAAAACACAGGCCCCGCTGGCACGTGCTTGCAGTGCGGCTGCAGAGATGACGTCCGCGTGTCCTAGACGGGCATTTGGTACCTGGTGGCTAAGACCGTGCCCAGGGAGTGACACAAAATCCACAGAGGGAGTAGCGGTGTACGGAGGAGTCTTTAGGTGAGCTTTTAATAAGTAGAGCAAGTGTGGTTCTGAGGGGAGACACTCGCTGTGCTCACGGGGCGCATCCCTTACTTGGTGCGCTCCTTGCTGCCTTGCTTCTGCGCTCCCTGGGCCTACCGTCCTCCCCAGTCTCAGGCTGAGCACCCCGCCCTGCTCCACCTCTATTCTGGGACACTGCAGTGTCCCTAGGGCCGCACATTGAGGAAGCGGTGGAGCTCGTCACAGTGGCCGGGAGGGCACACCCGTCGTTACAGTCAGGGTCACTCTTCCTGCCGTGACTGACCAGGACTTGTTTCAGCACTGTCCATCAATATGTTGGATAGCTTTAAATACGTGGGTATTTATGATGACAGGAAGTTAGTATCCTGAGGGAAGCCTCCTCAGAAACCCAAAGCCACGCCGACGGTAGATCAGATTGAAAGTGCCTAGGTTGATTTTGCATTAGTTCTGTTACAAAGCAGAAGATAAGTATTTTAAATGATTTGGACCCATTTACTCAGAATTGCAGGGTTTAGCTGACTTCAATAAGATTAATCCGTGTGGTTTGGGGTGCAAGGATGAAATTTCAATTCTAACTCGAGTACTTAAGACTGCACACAAACTCTGTCACAAATTGGTAATTTGGTAAAGTGCAACTGCCAGAAAACACAGTGGGAAATCCGTGGGCTGTGTCCACTGTCCATCAGGAAGTTAGTCCACGCACGCATCCACTGGTGGCCACCACCCCAGGCGCCTACCTGCTCTCTGCAGCTGCAGCCGCCCTGAGGTGCTTCCCCGCACCCGTTCTTCAGCTGGCGGTGATCTGGCTCCATCGCCTCTCCCTGTATTTCAGCCTCCTTGGCTTCCACCTCCCCGAACTGGCGGCCTTACATTCTCAGTTGCCTTGGTTTTGCTTTTCTGTGATGCCTTTTGAAATTCCACTCTTTTCCTTCTTGAAAAACATGGAACGTATTTTCATAGAATTAAAGGTACATGCCTGGACAAACATGAGATTATAGGTGTAGGCCTGTCACCTGTCTGCTCTGGAAGGTGGTTGGCCATGGGGCACTGGCCAGCCCTGGCACACCCCGCCACGCCCGTGTCTCCTGTGGGAGGTCCACTTCCATTCTTCCGTGTAAGCCCACTTTCGGTTTCCTGGGGCGATCATCAGTTCTAAAACTATCTTTATTATTCCTTTGCAACCGTGTCACTTCTCATCCCAAGAAATCTCTGGTGGTAAGCATCTAAGAAAGGGAAATTTCCCCGGGGGGCGTGAGCCTTCCTTCCAAATCCCCAGCTCTTCCCTCTCTGGAACTGTCATGCGTGCTGCTCATCAATGTCTGCTGCCTAATCTATTCTGCATGTTGTCCCTCACTGCAGTCTGAAAGGCCAATAAAGAACGCATCTATATTTCTTTTAGAAGGAAGCCTTGGAACTATTTAAGATATAGTGCCTCCTCTGGACTCTGCCGCTCCAGACTGCACAAGGCGCTTTTGCCCATCTGGTCTTCCACCTGTTTGTCAGCACATCCTTTAAAATGGGGCACCAGCGTGCCAAATCATATCCACTGTCTGTCTTATGTAAAGCTCTAAAAATTACTACTCTCAGGGGACTGGACCACCATTTAATCCATGCAAACATTTTTAAAGAACTGTGTCAAGGTGTTGTCCATTGTTACATAGATTCTCTTCATGGAAAAGTTCACTTTCTTAAAAAAAAAAAAAAAAAAAAAAGCACTAACAGCATAGATTAGGTCTCTGTCGTCCTGTGCATAAGCTACTGACCTTCTCAAACCTTCCTGAGGATTTTTCATTTATGCTTCTTAATTTTTCCTTCTCTGTAGCATGTAGGAATTTGAAGAAGAAGGTGTCCTACCAGCTGAAATTGTGTCTTAGTCTCTGTCTGTATCAGCCTGAATGCACATGACCTCCTTTGAAACTGAGTCCTATAACCTCTGCAATGACTTGAGCTATCTAAAACTCTATGTAGACCTTCTGTATTCTTTCCCCAGCCATTTTGTTGCCTGAATTTGCATGAACAACATGCATACAGAAGGAAGAACAAGTCTAGCCTATCGTGTTTATCAGGACCTTTGAGAACTACTAGAAGTGGTGACAGAGACTTTCTGTGGAAAGCCACATAACTATTGATCTCATGCCACAGTGGTTTTCTGCCTGCCCAACTCAAGAACATGTTGCTTGAATACATTTAATCATGGTGTCATGCTCAATGGTTAGGGAAACGGAAAATTTTTCATAGACAGAGGTAATCTTACGTGGACATCAAAGTAAATAGTGGTTTTGCAAAGTGATAGAATATTAAATGCAAGGGGATTTGGGGATCAATATTTATTTCTTAAAATCTTCATAACCAGCATTTGCCAAAGTCAGTGGTAGGTGCCTGGTCAGTAAGCACACCCGAGAGGCCACACTGCTGCTCTGAGGTTCTCTGAATATGAAAGTGACATGAGCTCGGGTGAGAACACTGTGGGACCTGGGTAGACTGATTACATCTCCAGGTGCACCTGTATGCTGAAAGGTGCTTGCTGCATGGACTTGGAGCAGAGTCGGGGCTCCCTCAGCTCAGGAAGGGTGGGGCGAGGCCAAGCACTTGTATGCTCAAAGAGAACAAAACCCCCAATTATTTCTTTCTGGAAATTTACAACTCGGTGCAGATCTTCTTGCAGAGTAAGTGATCAGTCAATGTTTGTTAGATGAATAAATAACTGGACACATTGATAAATAAATGCATACATGAATGTATAGGAAATGGATGACACTTTCTCACACTTGAGTATTAAATATATCTGTGTCTGCATCTGCATTGGTCTGTCTGTCCAAATGCATGTCTCTCTCTCTGTCTCTCTCTCTCTCTGTCTCTCTCTCTCTCTATATATATATATGTGTGTGTGTGTGTGTGTGTGTGTGTGTATGTGTGTGTCATATTTGTTTGTTTTGAATTTTGAGACAGGGTCCCACTATGTAGTTCAGGTTGGTTTTAAACTCACAACAGTCCTTCTGCCTCAGCCTCTTGAGTGCTGGGATTATATATCTAGTGTATTATTAACAACACGACTAGTTTATTTATTTTTATTTATTTTCTTTTTCAGAACTGGGGATCAAACTCAGGCCCTTGAACTTGCCAGGCAAGCACTTATGCTACTGAGCTATCTCCCCAACCCCTAATACAACTAGTTTAATACTGAGGATGATATGCTTACTACTGATAAGCCTAAGGGCCTTCAGGGAGGCCCATCTGAGTGCGACGGATGTCCTCAGCAAGCTCTATTTCCCCATCTTCAGGGAAAGGAATGTTCTCTTCCTTTTTCCTGACCTGTTGAGGTCACCTCCCTTCAGAGCCAGGCCCTTGTGTATTTGCAGGCACTTTATGCTGTTCAAGAACCATGGATGGCCTTGTCTCCCACTTACTGCATCCAACAGGTCCCCATGTTGAAGCAACGCACCTATCTTTTTTGAAATGTGTGCTTCTAGAAGAACCCAAAGCATGTAATCACATGGTGCCCACTTTCCTGGCCAATCAGTGCCTCTCTTGGCCGTCCGGGGGCACAGGTTGTCTGACTCACCCATCTAAGTAGTCATCCTTCCAAGAAATTAGTTACATCTACTGGGGAAGTGTTTTGCCTCAGAACCTGTTAACCTAACTTACATGGGAAGAGCTGGTTTATTTTTCAGACATCATAAGGAGGCTATGCTTGGGCAGGAAGGGAATGGTGCTTAGCACCTTCCGTCCTCTTTCCTTCCCTGATTCATGTAAGGTTTTCACCTGTGACGTTTGTGTGGGTCGTGCCCATAGATATTAACTCTGCATTTTGGTCAGAGGAATGAGATTTTATACCCAACAGCTGGAGGGAAATGCTCCCTATGTTTGCCCTTATAAAGTTTCCTGATGATCTCTGCTGGCCTTTTCTCAAGATTAACCAGGTCATGAGATGACCTGACCTTAAGAGAACTGGCACGAGTGAGTGCCCACTGTGGGCTCCTGGCCTCTGTGCACACTGTGTCCCTCCACTTCACTCTACCATGGCCCTGGTGACCAGGGAAGGGCAGAGGAGTGTGGAAAACAAAACCAGAAGTGCTCTGCCTCAGCAACTTTCCTGAGCTGGCAGCTTACTCTTGTCAGCAGAGAACAGATTTTTTCCAAAATATCACAATTGGGCAGTTTCTGATTTGGAAAACCAATCTTGGAGTTTCTTGGTAGATAGTATTTCGTAGGTCATGGAAAGCTATGGGGTTGCTTAGTCTTGAGTCTGAGTCTGAGTCCTACTCATTCTGTGTTTATACTTTCTTATTCAGGACATATGAACGTAGTTTCCACTCCCTGATCTGTCAGCAGTTCCACTTGCAATGTCAGGGATTGAACTCTGCACCTTGTGCTTGCCATGCAGGTGCTTATGCCCCTGAGCTATCTTCCCAGCTCTCAGCTTTATGTTTTTTAAATGCTCAGTCATAGATACATAGTGGGTTCAAACATGTCACCCAGCTAGCCTAATACTGATATTTACTATGGCCCTGAGGAATCTGGTTGGGTGATCTCTCCCAGTACCCTATACCAGCCATGTGGAGACTTCAACCTTCAAAGGTCGCTTCATTGTGGTGGTTGGTTTTCATTCTGCTTAGACATGTATTCCTTCAGTTTATTTTCTATGCATAGTTCCCCATTCCCTTTAATTTTCACAAATAATTTTTAGCACATGGAATAGCTTGTCCTGCCCATTTGAGAAGTTATTACTCCAGTTACATGTAATGAGGAAATATCTGCTATGTTAATACTTAGTTTCTTATTCTCAGCAATGTGAGGGATATGACTGCAAACAGATAATATTAAGTGACTGAAAAATGCATTAAAGTAAATTCCAAGGTTTTATTCCAGCTGTGAGTTCGCTATGAAGATGAATCATGCCAGTTTGTGCCCGGGAAAGTTTGCCAACATCTTTACACAGATCCCATATAAACACTACACCTTTGAAGAAGTGAGCTGTGAAAACAGGCTGGAGCGTCTCCTCCACCATAGTTTTTATGCATAACTCTTACTTGCCCTCATCATCATTTAAGGGTACATTTTACACTTCCATGAGTGTAAATGCACTTGAGTCAATTATGATTTTTGCATGATATAACGGGGCACTATTCTCCGAGACAAATTTTCTCAAATCTCGATTTATTACTGACTGTTCAAAGTGGTGAACACTGTCAATCGAAAAGATAAAGCAATCGTTTTCTAAAATGTGCGTAGTTTTCAATATTCTTATTATTATCGAGTTTGAGCAGCTTCCAAATTAAAATCATATGTATTTTTCCTGAAGAAAGGGAAGAAGAACCCTCATGTATTGGCTCAAATTAGTTTTTTTAAGTTAATTATCATTAGTGTGTAGCAGTTTAATTTTTTCCTGTGCCCCATTGTCTTTCAGAAGGCATTCCAACACAAAGGATGGTTTCTGTGTACTTATGAATTTATTTATATATTTTTTATTCTCCCTCATTGACTGGGTGAGAATCTGACTCTGGCAGTCTACTGTATGTTCCCTAAAAGCCTTTTTATGTAAATTGAAAAAAAAAATCAGTGTTACTTGAAAAATAACTAAAACTTTCATTTTACAGTACAAAATGGGGCACTATCTATTCCCTCAAGTAGGAAATTGCTTTTCTTCATGATCTATTGGTTTCATGCTCTTTCTGGCTGCTAGGGCTAGAGAAGAAAAGGCCCACCTTACTCTCCCTTCACTGAGCCTATTTGCTTGCTTCTACGGAGTTCAACAGTAAATAATAGTGTAAATGAGTAAATTTGAATAATAAGAGTAAAATTCATGGCTGATCACCTCCAGAGTCAGTTGGATAACTGTGAATGCAAAGGAGGCTGGAAAAATTAGCAATGAGAAATTGGAATCAAGGGCTTGGCATCACTTAACAATAAGGCTAAGATTTATTGCTGCTTTTCCTGTATGTTACCATACATGTTGGATACTGTGGCGGAACCCATGCTTTAGAACTGGTGATATTTGTTATGGAGCAAAGGCTTTTCTAGGCACTGCTTTCAATTTTTGATAAATACTAAATCAAAATATCACTAATATGAAGATATTATTTCATTTGTTTGCAGTTGACCGTACTTTGCTCATGAAAGTATGCAGCTTTGATTATCTTCAAAACTTATAGTTGCTAGACTGAGTAGTAGCAATACTTTTACCACAAACTGCCATGACTTGAACTAAAATGATTCCATTCTCAATATTTGACTCCTAAATTGTATTATTTCATGGGATTTTACAGTACCCAGAAAACTGTTTCCTCCTCTTTTAAAAATGAAAACATTGAACTCAGCTTTAATTGTTTTATAGGAATGACAAGAGGTGTTTATTTATATTTATTTAAAAAATCTTTTAAAACCTGAAATGCTTTCTCTATTCCTCTAAGTGTCTAAGTTAATGTGAGAGTCAACTAGTTGACTTGAAATCAAGATGAGGTAATCATTCGATGTGTTTCCCAAGTCACCAGGTATCCTTTTTAAATATCTATCTTGTGTTAAATATTGAAGACCACACCATATGCCTAGTGAAAGCTTCATTAGAAGACATTAGTAAATTAATTCCACTGGCTGTATGGTTCATTTTATTTAGAATGCAATAAGGCAAGTTCATTGCTTTGCAGACAGAGTGCTTTCTACTGTACCTCAACACAGGCAGAAGCAATTCCACAGAGGTCCATGGATCCACGAACACCTGTCAAGATAAACACAAGTTCTCGGGGGAATCATCTCAGTGGTACCACAGAGAAAATGGGAGGGGAAACAGTTCTTTCACAAAACAAAAAGAAGACAGTTAAAAAGGAAGGAATTGATTAATGATTTCTCAAAGCGCCTCAGAGGCCATATATTTCTTCTTAAAATATCAGAAAATCCCATTTCCTTTAAGAGTAAAGGTTTTGGAGCACATGCTACTCATTCTGCAATAAATATTAGAAGAGACTCAAAGGCGTGAAGTGCTTAATGGTCTCTGAACTTGGCCCCTGACATTGCTCCAGCTCCTTCGGTGACTGCTCCCTCATCCACCCAAGAGCAAATACGCTACATTATCAGTTACTCTATGGTGATATGATTTAAATAGATGCAGTGATGATAGGGATCATGTTTCCATTATAAACTCTATAGTAAAGGATTTATAGGTTGGAGATAAATGTTTTCTCCTGAAATTCAAATTAACAAAAATCATCTTATCTTGTGATTTGTTTTGTCAGAAGTGTAATAGTTCCTGGGCGTGGTGGCGCACGCCTGTAATCCCAGCACTCGGGAGGCTGAGGCAGGAGGATCGGTGTGAGTTCGAGACCAGCCTGGGTTACAAAAGTGAGCTCAAGGCCA
>PVJA010034691.1:0-22341 GCA_004027025.1 Myocastor coypus | reverse complement strand
GGGAAAGAAGAAAGGAAGGAAGGAGGGAAGGAAGGAGGGAAAGAAGAAAGGAAGGAAGGAAGGAGGGAGGGAGGGAAGGAGGGAGGGAAGGAAGGAGGGAGGGAGGGAGAGAGGGAGGGAGGGAAGAAAGCATACAAAACTTTTGTGGCAGCCAAAGACTACCCTTTGTTAATGTTGACGCACTGGGTGGGTACAGAGAAAGGAAACGACCCTATACGACCCTATGCCTTCACGAAGAGCATCTCTCTGGAGCCTACAGCCCCAGCATCAGTTCTCTGAACTCTTTATAATTAGGTTCATTTTGTAACTGAGGGAACTATGAGTCAGTAACAGCTTCAGCATATCCGCAATCCAAAATCCAGTTCTCCAAGGGTTCTGACTTTCGGGACATTTTGGATTTGGGGTTTTTGTTAATTTTCTGATTAGCGTGTTCAACTGGTAAAGCCTATGAAAATATTCCAGAAACAGAAACAAAGCAAAGAACCCTGAAAATCGGACACAGCGGTGATGTCGGGCATTTTGGGTAAGACCCACCTTCCCTGTACAGGCATACTCTCCTTCTCCTATGGACACAGAGCCAGGAAGGCAGGGGGTACACAGCCTGCACCCACAGCCTCCTGCCCTCACTCTTTCACCCCTCTCCTTGCCTTCTTGAGCCAAGACCTTACCAGGTGAGTGGATCTGACGAAGATGTAATATAATAGCAGCATTTTGCCAACAGATTCCACGCTTGCAGTGGTCAGTCTTGATTGCCAACTTGAGTGCCTTGACAGACACTTAGGAGAGAGCTGACTGCAGTCCACTCCGAGTGGGTCATGGAAGCATGACCTCTATCTGGTCCCTGACTCCATCTCAGGATCTTCCCCTGCCCTCTGCTTCACAGATGCCACAAACACAGCGTCCTCACCCTACTGTTCTCTTCCACTCTGATGCTTCCACCTTGGCACCAGTAAACTATGGACTGAACCCTCTACACCATGAACCAAAAGAAACCTTGGAGATTGTGCAAGCATTTTCCCCAGAAACGAGAAGCTCATGCACAAACCCATCAAAAACTTTGTTCAGATTTCAGAGCTAATTTACACCCAACTTTAGAACATATCCTGAGAAACCTCCATCCAATTTCCCTCCTGGAGCCTTGCTCATTGTGATTAAAAGGCCTTTGCCAGCAGGCTGGGGGAGAGGCTCTCTTCCCACCTTGGGAAGAGACGAGAGCTTTCTTCCCTGAGGCAGAGCACCGTGGGAGCAAAGTGGCTGCAGACACCTCCTCCTTCTGCCCAAGTCACTGCCTGACAAGACTCGCCTCCACTCGGAGAAGTCCTGCAGCCCTGCAGAGACCTTACGGAGGTCCAGTGCCAGAGCTTGGTCTACCATGACTATGGAGCTGATGGATTCCTGGCCCTCCAAATTTTCTTTCCTTTTTTTCTTAAAGTAAATAAGTAGATCTACTTAGGGTTATTATAAGAGCAAATGCTCTTCTGGACAGCTAATGCTTTTGAATGGTTGAAATGAAAAATAATACCTCTCCCCACCCTTCAGAGTCCACTCAGAGCTAAACAGATAAAAATGGGAGCATTTCTAAAACCAGGGCTTTGCTTGAGATGTAGACTATAAAATGCCTTTTCTACCTATTGTGACAGGAAAGAAATGCACAGGTTTCCCAAGACAAGATCCCAGAGCCCACATGGACCTGCTTATGTGTCTCCTGGCCAGAAATGAAACCAAATGGATGAGGCAGTTATTGTCAGTGATTGTATCGTATTTTATATATTTGGTGCAATTTAGGAATATTTATAATTGGGCTCTTTATCTATAAACATGGTCCTTTTCCTAATGCAAACCTCCGGAGAGCCACTTTGAATAGTGTTCCTAGGCAGCCGTGGTGGTGTACGCCTGCAAGCCCAGCACTCGGGGAGGCAGAGGCCAGCGGCCTGCAAGTTTCTGACAACTCCAGACAACTCAGTGACTTAGGATGACCCTGCCTCCATCTCAAGACACTGACTCCAGAATCTCACCCCCATCCCTATCCCATCCTCCTCTCGGACAGAGAGGCCCTACACTCATGATACTGACCTATCTCTTGTCAAGGTGCTCACGTTCTATATGCAATATATAGTATTTACATATAAATGCTCGAATTTCACCGAGGGTCCTTGGGCTTCTGCTCTTCCCATTCAGCGGAACAACTTCTCCACTGCTAAGTAGTTGCTCTCCTGCTACTCGGAGTTGACACCCAAAATGTATTATTGATGAAAATGGCGAAGATGGGAGTCAGGCAGTGTGCAGGATCTTCCTAGAAAGTCATAGACCTTGAGGGCTGAGGGCCACAGGTGCGCCTACACTTCCCACATTCTCAGCTTCTTAGCTGTGTGCAGCCAGGTAAGCCACCCTCTAGACCTGTCCCTCCGTGTTCCCATCTGTGCAGGGTCGGACCACATCCACAGGCAGTTCACGGGGAGGGGAAAATTAGCTGAGGCAGCTTAACTTCCTAGATCAGATTTCCCCGCACATAGCAAGCGTTCAAAACATAATCACATTTAAGAGTAATCAGAGATACCGCAGAGATGTTAGCTGAGAACTTCGAGTGATATGGGTTTTGAACCTCGGAACAGTCGCGAGATGAAAAGGCCCTTTGGGAAGTTGACCACATTATCAGTGGAAATTAATGTTATCATTTATTTTGGCAGAGAAAAATCTGACTCAAAGCAGAAGCTTCTCACTCTCCTACCCAGGAATGGCCAGACCTGTAGCCAGAGAGCCATCGGTCATTTCACCACTTCACCTAATTCTGCACAACAGGTCATTTCTCACAGAAATCTGTGAAGTGGATTTGTTGGCTGCATCTTTTCCGGCCTGCTCTTTACAGAATTCCAAACTGGGAAGGAGAAATCCCCCTCTAAAACCATTGTGACAAAGTTATTTTAGAGCTTCAGTAGTTTTTCTTTCTTTAAGCCAGGTTTTTTTTTTTTAATTGTTAGCCTTACACTCTTTCTATTTATTTATTTTGGCCTCGTTGGACTAGGCCACAGCTAAAACTTTATGGGCCTAATAAAATTCCCAACATTCTCAGACACAGGTCGTGATGTTTGGGTGCTGGGCAGAAAACAAAGGTGCTTTATGAGGAAGGTGGACATGCACAGAGATACAGGAACCATAGGGCCTGGAGGGATAGCCATAGCTCACCTGTGACACGGGCAGTGGAGGTCTCCTGTGTCTTGCTCCCTTTCCAAGCCGTCTGTACTTTGCTTTTCTTACTGTACAACACAGAGCTCACATGCTCCTCCTTGGCTTCTCAGCCACCTCAGTACGATGCTGCTGAGGCCTACTCCTACCCAGAATGCACCAGTTCTAGAATTTTTACCCGAGCAATACATTCTGTCTTTGAAAATATCTGCCAGCTCTTGCTTCCCTCCCAGTGGGGCAGGCCAATCTGACGAAGTATGCTCCTGTGTTGTCTTCACCATACACACAGGTCCACCAGGCAGGCATTTTTATACCAAAGTCTCCGTCCAGCACAATGACCCCATAGTTGAGGAAGTGAACAGGGTTTCCAGAATCTCGATCTCGTTCATGAGTGCTGCCTAAGGTCTCCACCTGCTGGAGCAGCCCACAGCAAGTGACCGTGGGAAAATCTGCCTTCCCCTGGACAAGCCCGGAAAGCAGACGCCATCATTCCATCTTGTGTGCTTCATAATTTTTTAGTACTTTTTTCTGGCTTGGTCCTGACAACACATCTCGCTGGGTAAAACGAAGCCCTTCCCATTGTTCTTCCCTTCTCCTTACCAAGCAAAAGATTCATAGCAGGAGGATAAGAAGATATTGGTTCATAAGAGCTATTTCCATTTCGTCTCCATCGACCAGCGAGGAATCAGCGTAGGTCCTAGTGAGAGAGTGGGGATTATAGAGGGAAAATAGGACAACAGACACAAGAAATGGAGACAAGACAGGATTCTGATCAAGTCTCGTTTATTCAAAAAGGCGCTCGGGTATATATGCAGGGTGCGGGAATGAGGTAATTTCCGCCTGTGACATCACATGTATCCTAGGCAACAGTGGCGACCCGGAAACACGTCATTAGGTATCCAAGGTAACAACGGGCAACCCGGAAATACATCAGCAGCTATCCAAGGCAACAGGGGAGGGAATTAAGAGCACTTGATTTATGGGAAAATAGCAGGGGGTAGGAAAATAGAAACCGAATTAGAGGCTGTCATGAGATGAGGCTGTCGCAAGATGATGATGTCATTACAAAATGGACGCCGGCAGTTTGGGCTCCCACACATTTATTTGAGATGACTATTATGGAAAAGAAATAATCAGTGTTTTAATCTTTTCCATGCTTTTAAGGATTTCAGCATTTTAGACAAGAATTATTGTTCAGAGAAGAAAGCAGAAATTATCACGTGCTCAGCAAATATGGCCATTCCAACTCTTAAGGTATGACATCTAAGTGCAACCATATTATAAGATTAATCATTTCCACAGCAAATAAACACTACTATCAATCTTCAGATAAGATCAGGGCTGGCTTCTTTTCCTCCAAAAATATTCCATCAACGCGCTTTCCATCATCCGTGTTTTCCAAAGCTGCCTCTAGCGCTAATGTATCACCACACTTCCTGCCCCTCAGTTTTCTCCCTCGCTCCTCATGGTCTACACAAGTTTTCAATTTAGATTATATTTCCAGCAGATGTTATATCATTTAGTATTTGCTTTCCTCTTCATTAAAAGAGTGTAATGTATTTTATTGTTTTGAAAGAAAAGAGCCTAAATAAAGATGTTCAGAAATCCTGAATCATCACTTCACAGCACAGAGAAAGAGGGGTTCGCATGCAGTAGCCGGGAAAGGGAGAACTACAGAGAAGAAAGTGTGTGTTTCACAAGTACCGCAGAGTGAGGCCACCTTCCACTGATTCCTAAAGCAGTAATAGAGACAAGCATTTCAGAAGTGCGCTGAACGCTTCTACACACATATGTGGATGTTTATGTTTTCTGGAGCATTCCTTAATGCTCATATACATATTAGCTCACAATTCTAAAATGCAGCTCTGGGGATTTTAAGCACATGAAACTCAGCACTTAGCTGTATTAACGCAAGTTTAACTGTAGCTCTAACAGGCTGGTAGCTCTTGAACAAAATTATGACCTCATCAAAATTCTTTTTTTTTTTTTTTTTTCTGAGTAGAAACATTGTGCCCAGACTGGTAATGCTACCAAGCAACCTTTCTTCCTTCTTTTAAGAAAGGGAGAGAATTCAGGTTTTAACATCTCCTTTAGAACTAATTCAATATTATCTCTCTGGGGTAATTTAGGGTTTTAAACATTCCTAAAATATGTGATGAACTCTGTTTCCATTCCAGAAATTTTAGGCCTCTGTAATCAAGTACGGGAGTCTGGGGAGGAAAGAATGAGTACTGTCCCTGGGCTCTCGAGATCACCTGGCTGCTTATTCATTTCTCAGCCAGTTGACCTTGTTAACTGTAGCTCAGCTTGTAAAAACGCTGAACAACAGCAGCATCTCCATGACTCTTGAGGCTACAAGAGCCTCTGAGACGGCAATCAGCAGAGTTTCCTTGGCTTCTCACCGACCTTGTACAGAGAAGCCATTTTTTATGCATCATGAGATACTTGATGCTGAACGTCTTGCTTTGGATGAGATGTTCGCTAAGGTCTCCCAAAATTATGGGATTGTGGAGCGCTGCTCACTGTAGGACCCATCCTAGTAACAAGAACAGATACCCAATAAATACTGAATACTTGATTGGCTAACTGAATGAATAAGGAAATGTTCAAATTTCGGATTAAGCTGAGATTAAGTTCCAGAATACCTAAGGAGTAGGATGAATGAACCACTGGAAAACATGAAGGCACATTTGTTTCCATTTTGGAAGCAACTGGATAGCCTTTGGGGGCCAGCCTTAGACTCAGTGGGATGCTGAGTCAGCCCCAAACAATAAATATTCCTTGGAAATTGAACTAAATGATTGACTCTCCTTAGCAAAGGGTAGATGTTACGACATCTAACCAAGGAATGTCTATCTTGTCTCCTAGGGAAAAAGACAAAGAAATTAATCATCAAGAATACTGTGTTTTGTGATTTTCTGTTCTATACAGAAATATCCCAGTTAACCATCTACTGAGTTCCTCTAGTCCTGCAACTAGAATGTCCTCAACACCTCAGAAGATCACATTTTAGGGGTTCACAATGCAAGCACAGTCTTTTTATATTACATTGGTGATGGTTAATTTTGAATATCAATTTGACTGAGTTAGGAATACCTAGGAACTTCGTAAGAACCTGCTGTGGACTGTCCAACAGAACATTTCCAGAGAAGACTTTCATGTGAGTGCAAACGAAACCAGTGGGAAACCCCGTGCTCCACCGGTGCACACCCCATCCACTCACCCACAGGCTCGGAGGCAAGAGCAGTGGAGAGGCAGACGTGCCTGTGGGACACTAAGAGCTGAGCTGCACCCTTCCTTTCCTTGCCTTGGGCACCAGAAATCCAGTTCCCCAGGTTCAGACTCTGGCGCTTATTCCAGGACCCAATCCTCATCCTGGTTTCCCAAGCATTTGGCCTTAGACTGAGTTACACCACCAGACTGCTGGTTCTGAAGCCCTCAGACGTGGCCTCCCATCTTGTACACATCTGTTATGGAAATTTCGGCCTCCATACTCCTGTGAGGTAATGTCCTTAGTAAGTCCCTTCTCACATGTGCATGTACATCTTCTGATGGTTCCGTCTCTCTGGAGAACCTGGAGTAATACGATATCTCTAGTCTGAGGGCAGCATTTCACTTAATTAGATTGGATGAATCTTCCCCACCCTTGCTAATATTCCCATTAGTATTAAGTGAAGGTTTTCCCTCCACAATGACATCTCAGTCTTCAGACATAAGAGCTACCTGCTTCCCTCTGGCAAAATAAAAGGTAAATGGCTGGTGTTATAGTCACTAGTAGATTCTTTCTCTAGATTCCACAGACTAAAGAAAAGATCTAAGAGCTGAGAGTTTGGAAAATGAATATTAAAGGGAGGCCCAAGTGGCGAGATGGATGAACAACTGGAGCTGAGCAGACACTTCCCTGAGGACACAGGAGGTGAGGAGTCAGGACTCCTCGGGGTCTGAGCGCTCTCTCTTCCCTGAAGGTTCAGCAAATGGCAATTGTAAGCCCCAGATGGGAAACTGAGCAGACAAGTCCAACTGCTCCAGGTTCGGTGAGACCTTTTCTTTCCTATGTGTGTATGATGCCTCACAAGCACACTCGCTTTACGTCTCCCCCCTCCCCTCCGTCTCTCATCCCCTATTTGCCAAAGGTCTCCTCCCAATTTCCCCCCGTCTATCTTTCACTTTGTTCTTCCGTTTATCTATACCTGGGGTTTCCACAGGGTACAGACTCAGCCATGCCCACAGCTGCCCCTCATGCAGCTCTCACTCAGGCCTATGACAAAAGGGAAGAAGGTGGGAAGCGCAAGCTATGAACGTGCCCACGTTCCTGTGATGTCAGCAGAGGACCTGAACTCCCACCTGTTGTCTCTACTTTCAGGCACACACAGCCTCCCCAGGCAGTGCTCCAGGAGGTGAGGAGCAGAGCGCCTGCGCAGGCAGAGCGCCAAGATGCATGCCCCCACTCTGAAGGCTTGGTGTCAGGGAGGGGTACGCCCTGCCCCTCTTATACTTGAAGGTGCCTGTAAATAAAGAAACAAAGGTCAATGATTGTTCTCAAGGATATCGTTTGATGGTTGGCTTGATTTGAGAAACACTGTTCTTGATTAGTTTATCTTGAAATTCTCAAATTCAAATTGAGCATTAGTAGATTGGGGGTAGAAGACAGCTTTACTTAAATGCTATAACCAATTTACTAAATTAAATTTTTGTATGTTTTACCAAAGAAGTTTCAAAAATGTATAGCACTATGTTTTCCTATAATCCATAGGTTTTTCTGCATCCTGCCAACCCTATTTGTGCCCCTATTCATGTATATTATTAGAGAATTAGTCAACCATGCTCTTCCAATGCTTGAAAGCAGCAATACTCAGCCTGTAACTAAGCACACTTTCAGAGCAAGGATGAAGCAGGATTTATAAAACCTCAAATTAAGAGGAGAAAACCGATAAGGATTGCTTAAAAGTTGATGGAAAATAAAACAATCCCTAAATCTCATTTAAAAGCACACAATTTTTAACTGCATGATTACACATAACTGAAATCCTGCCACTACAAAACCTTGGTCTTTTCTAGAAGCATTATATTCTTTCAATATTGGTTGTACCTTTCTGTTCTGAGGTTAGAGAGACTAAAACTTTCTAATTTCCTTTCACTGCATTTTTCTGTAAATTCTGTAACAATGTATAATCTCTAAATTTTATCCTACTCCTCAAACTTCAAGATGGTTTTGTAGAAAAAGAAAACAGATACAATAGTGGGATGGGAAATAATGACTGGACATTGTGGTGGACTTTACTTTTTGTTCCTTGGATTTTATGTCTCCTCTGTTTTCTATGGTATGCAGCTGTTCCATGGGACCTCTGGATGCCCAAATCTAGTCCCTTACATCATACGACACAGTATTGGCAGAGAACCCACACACATCCTCCTGCACACTTGAAGTCTTCTTCAGATTCTTTGTACTACCTGGTATTATGGCAATGCAAGGTGAACAGGTGGGCAGTTGTCATACGCTACTGCTTAAAGAACAATGATAAGAAAATGTTTGCATACATCTTCAGTGCAGATACAGTGTGTGTGTGTGTGTGTGTGTGTGTGTGTGTGTGTGTGTGTGTGTGTGTTAGGGAAGGGTCTACAGGGTGTTCAAGGTCTCACTACTATACTGGACTCAGAATGATCCACCTGTTTACAGCCTCCCAAGAGCGGGAATTACAGGTGCATGCCACCACACCCAGCCTCAATTGCCATCTCATCCTGCCCCAGGGGTGGGGGCAGGGCTGGGACTGCAGGCCCGGGGATTGAACCCCTGGCCCCTGTACCTGCTTGCAGGTACTTTAATCTGCTGAGCTGTTTGGCCAGCCCTCCAGATACAATTTAAAATATTTTTAAAATATCTTCTTAGCCACAGCTTCATGAAGGTGGACCCTAAAGATTAGCAGGGTCAGTTGTACGTGTATTATTTTATGCTTCATTGAGATAAAATATTATCAGTATTGAACTATTGTCCATAAGAAACACTGACATTATAAAAGTAAAAATTAGGCTCATCTTAAGGTATGTGCCCCACATTATAGAGAGTGGCAAAGACATGGAGAGTTTCTACCATGAAGGAACTTGGGCTTGGATGAGGGAGGGGACACAGGAACAATCATTTTAATATGTGACGAGTGTGACGATGCCCGAAGCCTCAGTGTGGTGCGAGGCCATAGAGGAGGGCCTCCCACGGCGCTGTGGCCTGGGTCTGGAGGCTCCCCAAAGCCCCATGAAGCTGTAGGATTTTCCTCCGCAGGTGGCTGAATCTAGAGAATGCACTTCTGGGATTAGGGCTGTGTGCTTGGTTCTCCTATTGGTTGGCACTGCCCTAATCCCAGCAGCCTAGACAGCACAGAAAGGGGGCAGAAAGACTGGCAAGGCTCGCTTGTTCTTTCTGCTGTCTTCTGCTGCCATGAACTGTTTCCCTTTGCCATGCGCCACGCTGCCTTGGGGCCAGCTGTCTATGGGCTGTGGGCTAGGCAAACCTCCACCCCACAGCTTAATTTTGGGCTGCAGGGATTTTGTCTCAGGAACAAGAAAAATAAGAGGATAGGGAAGGCTTAGCGCTGGGCGGGTAGGCATGATTTCTGACCAAAGAAAACGGAGAGAAGGAAAAACGCAAGGTAAAGAAAGTCCGGTGCGCAATCTAGCACAGCCTGGGCATTGGGCTAAGAGAACCTGGAGCCCATGACTGCTGGGCTTGACTTGCGAGAGAGTCTACGTGGGGAGCCTGGGACTGAAAGACGGCGCCCTCGAGGACCAGGCTGAGCAAGCTTTGCCTCGATCCTTGGTAATGGAGACTCCTTGGTGATTTGGGGGCAAAATCAAACGTAAAACGAACTATGCTTTGGGAAAATGAATCTGGCGGCAGCAAAGGACACTGCAGCAGTAATTGCAACGAGAGTTAAAAGTGGTGTCCAAGAAAAGGAAAGGGAGGAATATGTACTATTAAACAAGTGTTTTCTAAGCATCTATTTTTTTCCAGGCCAAGTGCTGAGTAGTGAATGAAGCACAGGATCTTGCCTGCTATACAATAAAAAAGAGATGAAACCATTTAAAATGTGATCTTAGAAATATATTTCTTTTTTATGTATTTAGTACAGGGTCTCACTAGGTAGATGGGACGCACAGAGATTCTCCTGTTTTCAGCCTCCCTAACGCTGGGATTACAGGTGAGCGCCATCATGCCCGGTCTCATTCAGTGTCTCAGAGCGCCTGGGGGGGGGGGCGCTACGGGGCCGGCACAGCCTGTGGTGCCAAGGACTGAACCCTGGTCCCTGCACACTGCCTGGCTGCAGGCACTTTGTTCCATTGAATATCTGGGCGGCCCTCGAAATATATTTGTATTAAAGAATCAAAAGTTGTGCAGGGGTCCAGGTTGGTGAGCAAGCACAGGCCTCCCTGGAAGGATGACGTTTAAACCAAGACAGAAAGACAAGGAGGAGCTTCCTCCACCAAGAGGGAGAGAAGAAAGCTGCAGTGCCGGACCCCAGAAGGACCGCGGTGAGGCCGAGGCTTGCTGACGGATGAGGCAGACATGTAGGAACCACTCGAAGGCCCTCTGGGAGGGCGCTCTGTCTAAGTGAGCATCTAGACTGGGCAGAATTGTGGCAGTAAAAAAAAAAGTTGACATGTATCCAGGCAGTAGTTCAGTGGCATAGGCACCCGCCTGGTAAGTGGAAGGTCCTGAGCTTGATACCTGGTACCAGAAATAAAAATAAGCTCAAGTGAACAAAGGCATGATCACAAGGTGCTGGCATCATTTTGGATTCCCCAGGAAGCAGTCATCGGGAGGGAACCAAGGGCCACAACAGAGTCAGAAATACAAGAGATCTCTTGGAAGGACATCTCTGTGAACTGGAACAGGGGAACAGCAGGAATGGAAGAAACCCTCCAGGCTAGTTCCAGCTGCGACACCCATGAGAGGGGAAGGAAAGGAAGAAGATCTTCGAGAAGAGCACGAGGCTGACAGGGCATTGCCCAAATTTGGGTTTGGGGAGGCAGAGAGGGGGGTGGAGCCAGTCCATAGCCTAACACAGTGCTGGCCCTGAGTACACGCACGGTAGGTGTGGGCACGGGCAGCAGAGCTCCGGCAGACACTGTGGTCAGGGAACAGAGGTGTAGGGGTGGTGACGCAGAGTACGAAGCCCCTGGCTGGAAGTTCTCGCTTGAGAGGACATCTGAGCCGGGCACCTCCTGGCTCCCACATTCGGTAAATCTAAATAATCCATTGTATAGAGCTGTAGCACTTGGTTTAAGCAAAAAATCATGTCACACAGAAGACTGAAGAGAGAGTTGGCATAAAAAGCCTTTGATGATTCAAGCATTTTTCCAGAAGGGAATAGAGACGTTGACCAGCGCTACATGGCATGAATATGCATATCCAAATCTTAAGGGCAGTCGCTGAAAGCATAAAGTGAAGACATAAATTTGTAATCAGTGAACAGGCCTGAGGAAGAGAGGACAGGAGCTCGTTCTCATCCAAGTCGGGAAAGGAGTAGCAGCGGGAGAAGGGGAGGCAGCAAGGGTGGGCAGAGGAGGGCAAGGGGACCTCGCAGGCACGGTCATTTCCTGGTCATGCACAGTGATGCCAGAGGTGAACACCTGAACATCGGAAAATAACATAACAGAAAACTCAGAGGGTAGAGGAGGAAGGAACATGGGGAAACTGAGTCCTCTGCTGCTAACGTGGGGGACAGAAGCAGCCCACGGGGAAATCGATTCACAGAGGTGAAACGAATGAAGTTAAAGCACAAATGATTAAAGAAATGCAGTCTAGAAACTCATGAGGAGATGGAATGGAGTTAAACTTCCACATTTTCTTATGCTTCCGTTTTAAAAATGCTCTGCCAAGTGGATATGCATTGCCTTGGTAATAAAATAATGAATTTGTGGAAAGGATGAGACCACCCAGAAAGTGAGATGAGGGAGGCAAGCACTAAGCCTGCAAGCCTACCTGGACGGGCTAGAGGCAGGCAAAGAAGAGGCCTCCTGCTCCTCTGCCACCAAGGAGACCCAGGCCAGGGCCACTGGGCAGAAAGAGAACCGGGACAGGGCGGGGCCGTGGCCGGGTGGGGGCTGGGTGCTCGAAAAGGAGAGGCTGACCTTCCACACAGCACCGGGCAAGGCTGGGAGGGGCTGAGGTGGGGGACACTGGGACTCGGTCTCGCAGCCTGGAGGTCGTCAGTCCACCGAAGAAGCGCCACCTCAGCAAGGAACGGAGACAGCGAGTGAGACATGATGTGGCCCGAAGAAATTGGGTAGAAAGAGGGGGAAAAGAAGACTCAAAAGAAGTTTGTGAATGTGAGTGGCAAAGAAAGAGGAGAATTCGTACAGAACTCCTGCCAAGAGACCGAGGCATGTGCAGTGCCTTTCACAGAAAGTCAGCAGCCAGGGGAATATGAAGGGAATAAATCTCTCTCACTTCTTAAAGCACCTTGTCCAGCTTTGGCTTAGAAATCACTCACAGAAGAATCACGCTAACACACAGAACGAACAGGCACTAGTTCACGGGCCCAAGGGTGCAACAGAGAACTGGCTTGTGACTGCGTTAGGCCTGACCAGGGGCCGTTAGGGGCGCTGGGTGCCGGGCTCTCTTCTGGAAGGATCATTCACATTCAGAACCTGTGGTTCTTCCTGGACCTCGGAGATTCCAGATGTGTTCAAAGGAAAAATTTAGAAACCTGCTTTGAATTAGGGCCCAGCCAGGCGCCATTTTTCCTAGCCAGTGAGGTTTTCTCTTTATTGGAACACATTGAAAGGTTGGGTTAGAAGGCATTCTCTCAAATTCCCATCTCCAAGCTTAATAAATTGAAAATATTTTGCTCCCATCATCTTCAATAACTTGTAACCATTTTGCTTGTGATTTTTATTTTCTGTCAATCTATGTTCCAAATTTTAAGTTCCTCATCGTCGTGTGATCCTCCGAGCAATGAATGCGGCCTTCTTGTTGTCAGTGAGCCTTCCTTCTCCCCCAGCTTCCAACGTCCACGTTGGAGCCAGGGATGACACACAGTCCCTGAAACTCCAGGCCCTTGGGAAACTACATGGCCTCCTCCTCCAGGGACAGCTGAATTCTGTGCTCCTGAAGGGCATGGCTCATGGTGTCTAGCAATTTCCGCACTCCTCATCCACCATTCTCTTTGGCTCTGTAAGTTTGATGTTGCTTGATTCCGTGCTTAAATGAGGAGAGGCCACAGAATTTGCCTTTCTGTGTCAGCTTATTAGGCACCCCATAATATCTCCCAAGCTCCTCCGTGGTGTTGCAAGTGACAAGATTTCCTCCTACCCACCACCACCACCCGCCGTATGGTCCTCAGCATTGGAGCCAGGGGCTCCATAATGACCTATATCCCAAGACCTCTTTTATTTTTTGTTTCTGAGACAGTATCTCACTCATTTGCCCAAGCTGGCCTCAAACTTGGAATCCTCCTGCCTCAGCCTCCCAGAATGCTAGGATTATAGGATCACCACCATGCCCATCTAGGGTGTCCTTCTTTATTAATGCTGAATACTATTCCACTGAGTCTACATACCACGTTTTCTTCATTCTTCCTTTAGTGCATATGTTCTTGGCTATTGTGGATAGCACCACAATAAGCATGAAAGTACAGATACCTCTTCAAGATACTGATTTTAGTATCTTATGATTCTTAACTGCTCCGATTTTTACAGTCACCAGTTTATATCCAAATTACCCTACATTTCACGGAGGAAGTCTCCAAACCTTTGAGGCCTACTTTCGGTAATTTCTGCAAAGAATCCTTCTGGAAGACGCTAAATTCCAGCTTCCTTGCAAGTTGTCACAATTCTGTTTTCAGTGTTTTCTTTGTAACCAGAACACAGTAAGGTGGTCACACCATGCCAAAGGACGCAGAGTCACGCTGAACTCCCTCATGACAGAACTTTGGATTGAACTTAAGATTTGGCGTTTGAGGACCGGGAAAATAGCCCAGCAGCACCAGCACCTACCTAGTAAGTGCAAGGTCCTGCGTTCCATGCCCTGTATGGCAGGAGAAAACAAGAAAAAGATTTGGCGGGAAAGGAAGAGAGAAAGAGAAGCCACACTGAGCACAGATTGCACTTCCTGCTTCTGCCTCAGAGCTGACGCCATGGGCCATACCCTTCAGGAGCACGGAGTTAGCAGGGAGAAAGATGGCCACGGGGCAACTAGGAGGCCATGTTTTCCCTCAGAAAGAATATCTGGATTAAGAATAGAAGCATTTGTCACTTCTCAGCATACTTTGCTTTTTAAAAATAAAAGTTCATGTAAACCTTACAGAAAGAAGCCAAAGAAGATCCAGACCAGGGTCTGTTCTGAAATGTGAGAGAAGAAAGAGTGCATCATCACAACACAGAAACTCTGCCGGAAGTTCTTCACAGAGTTGGAAGTTGATTTGTGAAATGACTTGGTTTATTCTAAACCCCAAGCTAGTGCTGCCCACCCCCACCCCTTCCAGCCTTCCCACGCAGCCTGACTACAGACACCTTCTCCTGGTGGTGGGTGACCAGCATGAGGAGAAGGCAGGTACAGAGACCTGGGGGGGGCAGGCCCCTGGGAGGTTCAGAAAGAAGCCTGCCAGCCTGGAGATTCCCGGGAGGCCATGGGCAGTGGGGTCAGGTTCGAGCTGATGCCCTGTGCTGCCAGCCCAGAGCTGCTCCCTCGGACCCATGTGCAGGTGCTGTCCCTTTGCTGGCTACTGGATGATCCCTTTTGACACAATGGGTAGAAACGGCAGACACCTGTCCTCTCATGGATTTCTAAATTGACTGCATCTGAGGACCCAGCGAGTGCCTCTGAGCTCACAAGGTGAAGACTGCCCTCGGCCACCCCGTCCCGGAGGAACTCTTCTAGCTTCGCCTCGGCCTCCTCCAGACCCCTAGGCGACAGTCACACTGGGCAGCTGGAGCATTGAGTAAGCCCAAGCTTAGTCCCTCTCCAGGAGCTGGAAGGTCTTGGACCTCCCCTCAGGTCCTCGGGACACCACCGAGCCAAGGTGTCTGAGGGCTGAGGCAGTTGCTGCAGATTCCTCACCTTCTGCAATGCACCACAGCCCAGGTACTGCTGTCCTAGCGGCCACAAAATGACAAAGATGAGCAGGCTTGCCCTCACAGGACGCTCTCCCTGGCTAGCCTCTGTGCTGACAGGATTCAGGGCAAAGGAGTCCCAGCTTCCAGGGAGGCAATGGAGCGGGATGCATGAACAGCCTTAATCATTTCACTTTAGAAGCTCACTCTAAAGAAATCAAAGACACATCTTAAAGGAGATAAAATCAAAATAGATTCACAGGAACATTGTTTAAAAGAACTGAAAATCAGGATCAATATAAATGTCCAAAAGAAGAATGTTAACCACACTTTGGAGCCTACATGCAACAAAATAATATATGGTCATTGAAAATTATACCATAGGCCCGGTGTAAGTGGTGGTTATTATAACATAAATAACAATACAAGCGATGGTGAGGAGGCGAGGGGAAGGAATTCTTTCCTCTACTCAGACAGTGGAAATGTAAATTAGTACCTCCACTGCGGAAATCAGTGTGGCAATTCCTCAAAAACTAAAAGTAGGGTTCGCATTTGGTCCAGCTCCCCAGCTATGTCTTCTCAGCTACTTTCCTCTCCCTGATGAGGCAAAATGCCTAACGCCAAAATTATGAAATGCAAGCTTTAGCCCCCAGTTTGCAGAGGTTTCTGTCTATAATCAGCTGGCTCAGATTCACATTGGCCTGGCACAGGGGCAGCACTTCAAGGCAGCAGAAGACAGCAGAAGCCCTAAGTGCCGAGCGGGGAGCACAAACCTCTTTTCTTGCCTCACGGTGTACACAGGCTCTCGGTGCTAGGGCAAGCTCAGCACTCGCATCTCCAATCCCAGCCCTGGGCAATGAACCAGTCACAAACTCTAGATTTAGGGACCTCCAAAAGGCTGCCAGCTCTAACTGCATGAGACTTTGGGCAGACAGCCGGGCACACACCAGAAGAGAGGCTCTGTCTGGAACATTGAAGTCAGGGGCCAGAAGGGACACGTGCACACTTATTGCAGCGCCAACCACAGGGGCCACATTACGGTACCATCCTAGGTGCCCATCAACTCATGAACGGTTAAGGAGCGTAGGGTGTTGGCGCAGTGCAGCATTACTCAGTAACAAAGAAGAATAAAATCCTGCTAAAGACCTGAAGTTAGACCAGAGGCTCCCGGGAACTGCAGGGAGCGAGGGGGAGGACATCCATTTAACCATGTGGAGTACAAAGATGTACCTCTGTACGTGTTCTGCAGCACTGACTTTGAGTAGATTACATCCTCCGCAATGGTTAGGTATCACCTTGGGGCTAACAAAAATATTACGTATGTTGAAGACACTAATGGGTAGGGTATGAGAACCTTGCCCGTGGCCTTTTCATTTCATGGCCCAAAATTATAACCTAGGTGGCCACAGAGTGAAGAAACCTAATGTAAAATAAACAGGGGAAGAGGTGAGTTACTTGCTGTCAGAGGAAACAGAAAAAAAAGCCAGCATGGAAGTTTCCAGGTGCACCTTTGGGTCCAGGTACGGTCTGAGCCCAAGGAGGCCATGTGCTAAAGGTTTGGTCTTCAGAGTGACATTCTGGGGACCTGGTAGAAATTCTAAGAAGTGGGGCCCAATGGAGGTCTTGCCGGCACTGGGGGTGAACACATGGATGGAACTGTGGGGCACAGTCCTTTCCTCCTCTCCGTTGTCCTGTGGAGCAAGCAGCTCTGCTTTAGCAATCACCACCCACCAAGATCCGCTGTCTCCTCACAGATCGGGAACCCTGGAAGCCACCTGCCCTGGACTAAACTCTCCAGAGCCATGTGAGCCAAGATTGTGTTCTCAGTAGGTGAAAGAAGGGAAGGCAACAGTTGGAAAAGCACCGCCAAAAGAAGTCTCGGCAGAACCTTCACACTCCTGGAAAGCATAGGCAACAGTTTGTAACCAGCCGCTGCAGGCTGGTGGAAGAATTCTTGCTGCTGTGAAGAAAGACGCCTAGCTCCAGGCTTCGAGGGCATCACTCTAAATGGTGAACAAGGCCCCTACGCAGAGACACGCGAGCGAGAACACCGAGAGACGTCCCGCTCTTCCGGAGCGGGTGGCAAGCGACGCTGGAGCCCAGCCACGCCACGACTGAGGCTGACCAGAACCTGCGGTCACCTCCAGGAGACCCCACCCCGCTGAAGGCAAATGAACCCATCCGAAGGCAGGAGTCCCTTCTCTGTGTCCCTTCTCTGTGGCAGCCTGACCCTTGACCCCTCCACCTCTCCCACACAGAAACCTTTTCAAATTTCTCTTCACTTTTGCTCGGGACCACTGCTTCTATTTCTCCCCACCCCAGAGTGTCTGGGCTTGTCACCAAAACCAGTGGCTCCAGGGCAGGTCCGAGTGCTCCTGTTGGTTAAGGACTGCACCACGGCTATCTCTCTGTGAAGCAGTGGGCTCTTCGAGCTCTGTTCCACAGAAGTCTTTCATAAACGTATTCTTTAATTTGGAAGCAATGTTTTTTTCAAGCAAGCCCAATGAAACAGCCCATAGGATGCTTCAAATAAGTAATATACTATCAGAAGAAAACATGCAGGTAAGTCAGAACAGATTTCTAGACACACACACACACACACACACACACATACACACACACACATGGCATAATTTGTCTCTTTCCATCAAAATCCTAGTGGAAAACTTGGTAATCTCTTGGAATTTAGAAGATCAATGAATTTGAAAGTGGAAAGTATTTGAAGTTAATACTTACTTCACTAATCAGTAACTGAAAGTTTGTCTTTTGATCATTAAAATTCCTTGGGCTTGGTTACAGTCGACTTTTTTATATTTCTCAAGTTTAATTTCCACTCATCACTACTTGGCGGCTGTGGCAATCGTCAGGGGCCATCACAAAAGAATTTGTGGTATCAATTTTTTTCTTATTGTTTGAATGAGTCTTTCAATATTTTTTTATTTTTATTTGTATATCTTCTTGTAAGCATTTTTAAAATTTGTTCTCAGAAAGGAGTCTACCAGATGCCAAAGAGGACCATGTCACTCACACGCACAAGCTCAGGCGCTCAAACCTGTAGCACTGAGTGCTTAAGCCGGCGCTCGCTTGCGTTGAACTGGACGCCCGCACAGCTGGAAACGCCCAGGGTCGCGGGACCTTCTTTTTCCTCAAGACACTTCCAACACAGACTGAGGACTTACGTTTTCTGTCCACGTCCGCCATCTCCTATTTCCTGCAAAGACAAAAATAAAACTCTGTTTCCTGAGTCTGAAGAAGCAAATGCTTTGAGACGCACCTGGGGAGCATTTCCTAACATTACAACCACGTCAGAGGAAATCTCTCTCTCTCTCTCTCTCTGGCTCTCTCTCTCTCTCTCTTCTCTCTCTCTCTCTCTCTCTCTCCCTCTCTCTCTGGCTCTCTTTGTCTCTCTGTGTCTCTCTCTTTCTCTCTCTCTCTCTCTCTCTCTCTCTCTCTCTCTCTCTCTCTCTCTCTCTCGCTCTGTGCCTCTGCTTGCAGAGGACAAAACGGGGAGCCTTCCCTCGGTCCTCAGCACGCCCAAGGCCCAGGCTCAGGAGTGCCTACGCAGCTTTCTTCTGCTCAGTGTCACGTCAAGGTGGGCAGGGTCACCGTGACTCTGATACCACACATCTCTGCAGCCTTCAGGTTGGCGAAATCTTCCCTTGCCAACCTCGCAAATGCAGAGGTGTGCCTCTCCCTCCAGGATGCCTGGCTACAAGAAGCCTCGTGTGCATTTATGTCTCCTAATTAAATTAGATCTGTTCTCGCCTCTGGTTCCATGGGATGAGAGAGAAGCTCCGTTTTGTCCTGAGAATCCCTCTCCACACCCAAAGTGCCACGCTCAAACCCGGGATCCGCCTAGGGCCAGAAATCTGAGGAAGGCGTCACCCTAGGAATTGAGCATCGTTCCAGGTGTTTCTCCTCCTCGGGGTGCCCTTGGCTCCCAGGAAACCCAGAGATGCCCGCTCTGACAGCTCTGCTTGCCCACATACGACATTCAGCCTCACTGCTGTTTCCAAGGAGCTCTAAGGCCACTTTGGCAGCCCTTCCACTCCTACTTAGGAGCTACTGCACCGAGCCCAACATCCACCAGCCCCGGCCTACCAGTGCCCTCATCTCAGCAAATCTAACCCCAGCTGGTAGGCCGGCTATGCCCTCTGGTGTTTGGGGTCTCACTGGGCGGCACCTGGGAGGCACCCACACAATGCCTCTGTGGATGAGGCCAGGCCCCCAGAATTCAATGGCGAGCTGGTAGTCATCTTTCAAACAACCAGCAATGTCTCCTTTTTTTTTTTCCTGTAGTCCCAAAACCACTGAGCTTAGGGAACATAAATGCCTGGTCTCATTGTGGAAATAAAAGTAAAAGCTGCAGCCATAGAACCAAATTAATAAATTAATATTAATTAATAGTTGAGTCAAAACTGGACGTCGTAGAGCTGGCCAAATAGCCGAGTGAATTAAAGTGCCTGCAAGCAGGTGCAGGGGCCAGGGGTTTGATCCCCGGGCCTGCTATGCTGGTCCCACTGCTGGAGTGGGCTGAGACAGCAATTGAGACTGCCTGCCATCCCAGCTCTGGGGAGGCTGCAAACAGCAGAGGATGACTGCGAGTCGGACATAGCAGTGAGACCCCAAACACCCTGGTGACCCTGCCCTAAAAAAAAAAAAAAAAAAAAAAAACTGAGAAGCTGGCCACAGTGATGCACACCTGTAATCCCAGCTACTTAAGAAGTTGAAGCAGGAAGAACCCAAGTCTAAGCGTAGCCTACACAACACAGTGGCTCAGCAAAGTTCTGTTTTAAAATAAAGAACTTAAAAAGGAACTAGGGATGGAGCTCAGCGTGGGGTTCAATACCAGTACCGAAAATCAAAATAAATATGTGGATTAGAGATGCACGTCTAAGGAAAATAAAGTGCCTTGTGTTAATGTATATTTACAGAAATAGACCGGTCATTTCATGCAGCAATTAGAAATCACATTTTGGGTTTGAGTTGATTCTCCATTCATTAAACACACACACACACACACACACACACACATACACACACACACACACACACACACACACCTTTGCAAATATCACAGGAGAATCGCAATGAAAGCCACAGGACTGGCAATGGTAGCCATAAGTTTCACTGAAGCAGCCTAGAGAGTCTGTATAACAAGCGCACCTCGAGGCACCACATCAGTGACACACAACTGCGCCTAAAATGATGGTAGTAACAACAGTGAAAACTCTCACTGTCCATGCAAACTGCCCCGCTGGTCGCCGCTGGTGCAGCCACGGTGAATTTCTACATCTTCTCCCCTCACAGAGCACAAAAATCCCAACTCGTACGGTCATTACTCACTCTTAAAAGATTTTAATGTAACAAAAATGAATACCCACCACAGTAACAAATGTCACTCATGGGGAGAGTGGTTTGAGAAAGCCAGCCACACTGGAAAACATGACTTTTTAAATTAATGACAGAACCGAAGATTATTTTCAGATTTAGTCAGCATTTCTGAGAAGTAATGATTAGCCAGGGTGGGACAAGTCCAGTTTAGTATTAAGTGTTTGCATGTTACAAGGCAGAATTAGCGAGCCCCGAGCCTGGGACTTATTACTCAGTCTCTCACCGACAGCTTTGGTAGCCAGGAGGGGCAAGCATGGCCAGACAGTGCTGTAGACCCTGCAGGTTGGATGGGCTATGCCATGCGGGTCTGAGGTGCATGGATCCGCCACAAACCAAAACTAGTAAGGATAGCGGACAGCTACGAGAGCAAAGCACTGGGAAGAATGTTCTGTATGTATTTTTGCACTTCTGCCAAACTACACTATACTACTGCATTATTGTTGTTGTGTTATGTTCTCTTTACAGTTAAGGATATTTATGAGCAGAGAGATTGAGTAATTATCACTAGAGTCCCAGCTGGTACAGGAAGGATCCAGGGTTTCACTGAGGACCAAGTGGCTACAGAAATCATACGTTTAACCACAGTTAACAACTGAATGCAATACACACACACACACACATATGCACAGCCAGCTCCTCACCCATATGCACAGATAGTTGAGTGCTATGGCAAGCCAGACTCCCGGGTGTGGTAGCTCATCAACTACCGGTGAGCTAGTCCTCACCGGGGGACAGCGATCACCCATCTTTACGGACACTGTCAGCTTCTAGACCTCTGCTTTAACTCCTCACACAATCGTTTATTGAACTCCTTTTCTTCTTTTATTTTTATATTAGAACATGATTGCTGTGAATAATGGTTGTGTTCTGTTTGCTCAAGGAAACTTAGTGCACAAGCAATTTCTTTCGCAAAAGACCTGCCTCCCATTTTCTATTATCTGTCTTGTATTTTTCCCTCTATCCATACGTTGGGTTTCTTATATAACAGAAACTATGTGCTACTTAAGTTTATATATCTGGGGGCCAGGGAGATAGCTCTGTGGCACAAGTGCCTGCCTGGCAAGTGCAAGGTCATGAGTTTGAACCCCGGTCCTGTGAAAAAAAAAAAAAAAAAAAAAAAAAAACATAGTAAGTTTATATATCTGACCCAACCATTATGAATTGTGCTGCCATAAATAGGGGTGTGCACGCACCCCTGAAAAATGAGGTTTTTACCTCTCTCTGGATGGCACTGGTGGGCAAGAGGGAAGAGCTCAGTCAAGTGTTCTTCTTTTTTTATGATTTAATATTATTATTATTTAAATTTAACAGTGGTTATATTACATATTTTCATCATCAGATCAGTTTAGATTAATACATATAGGTATATAAGAATTATCAAACAATTAAACATTAACACTTTCAATAAACATTACTTTTTTTTTTCTCTTCTGCTTTCTTTTTTTTTTTTTTTTTTAAGTTGACTCATTGCATATTGTCCTCACAGTAGTTCTACAGAGCACATCTGTGGGCATGACCCACCTCCCTATTGATGTTGCTAAGAAGGAAAAAAAAAGGAAATCCTTCTCTTTGGACTAAGAGGAACCAGATGCATACACAGTCAGATGTTCTGCAGTTGCAGTGGGCCACCAGTGAAGCTTGTAATGTTGGAGGCTATTGATCTAAGCCTCCTAAAGCTCATCTCACCAATCTAGCTCTGCGTTTCATGCATTGTAATTA
>PVJA010034690.1:0-22329 GCA_004027025.1 Myocastor coypus | reverse complement strand
AAATAAAGGCTCTGAAACAAGAAAAAAATAAATAAATAAAATAAAAAATTCTTTAAAAAGAAAAAAGCTGTTGAATGTGTATTTTGATCAAATCTGCGTAACTTGCTCAGAGGACCAGTGGACTATTAGTTCTGAGATTCCTAACAAGTTTTATCAAGGGGAATGGCCCAGATAGCTCAGCGGTCAAGAGCGCCCACGTAGGCAAGCTTAGGCAACTCGGATGTATCCCAGGCACCATGTACTGTGCCAGCTCCACCTCCGGGGCAGGCCGAGCCAGCCGTAAGATTAACAAAAATTTTACCAAGGGGCAGTAATTGATTAAATAAAACTTGATTTATATTTAGGCATCTTTAGCTATCTCTTCATAAATTCATGCAAAATTATCACTGGATATAGGACTCATGTGTTGGAAAATAGGCAAAAAAATAAATAAAATACCATTTGCTAAAAAACCCAGAATTAGGTAAGAGGGTGTAATTTTAAGAACAATATTAATTTCTTTAACTTTACGTATGTATGCATGTTATGGCCAGCTAAGCCTGCCCTGGGGGTGGGACTGGCACAGCATGTAATGCCAGGGATCAAATTATGGTCCCTGCTGTTGCCTAAGCTTGCCTAAGCAGGCACATTAGACCGCTGAGCTATCTCGCCAGCCCACAATATTAAATTTTATTTATCTTTTTAAACTGATAATTAAAAAGCGGTCTAATAGCATATTCCACATTATACTTCGTGGCACATACTACTTTTTGAATGAAAAGATAATCTAGTACAGGTAGAATAATTTTTCTAAGAAGTGAGGGATGTTGGTTCCTGGACTTTGCACGATGTGGTGAACCCTGACAGAATCACATATTCCAACCTTGTGAATTGAGTAAGAGCACAGCAGAAAACAGCGGGCCTCCATTCGTGCGACTCTTGAACAAGACCCACTGTAAAAGTTACTTCGAAGCCATGCTCTGCAACTGCAAAGTTTTCTTTCTTTCCTTGAGAAGTTAAAAGAGAGGGACGTAAAAAGAGGCTTGGCCTCCGTGCTCCTGTCCCACGGCCTCCAACTGGAGCCCGATCAATCGGGGATCACGTAACCGTTCAACTGCAAGCTCAGTTTCAGCGACCTCACTTGCTATCTCAGTATCGAACTCAGGACCCTGCGCTTGCCAAGCCATCGTTTATTCTACTGAGCGGTCTCCCTGGCCAACAACTGCTGTGCTAAGAGAAAAAAGGAAATTGGACCTGAACCTACCGGGGCCCGTGCCCTTGCGCCACGCACCCCGCGCCCGCGCCAGGGCGGGAAGGAGGGAAACGAGGCCGGAGGAGCAGCGGGTACAGACTAGGGCCGCGCTCTCCTTCCCGGTGAGCAAGTGCGTGCAGAGCTCACCACTGGCTCGTGTTTCGGTGGCCTCCAGTAACCAAGGAGCATGGAGGCCTTCCACTTTTGTTTTCTCGCTTCCACTACGGATCCGCACTGCACGGGGACACACGCAGGAGGTGGCGAGAGCGCCCCGCGAGGCGGCGCCGGCCGGGCCCGAGAAGGCCGGGGGGCGCGGAAGGCTCACCTGCGCGCCGGTGTACTGCTCGAAGAAGAAGATCACCATGCTCTGGTACACGCAGTAGATGTGGTCGTCCACGCGCTGGTACAGGCGCGCGGGCAGCAGCGCGGACAGCAGGCGCCAGGCGCCCCACAGCAGCACGTAGGTGGGCGCCGAGCCCAGCAGCGCGACGCTGGGCAGCAGGTAGCGCCTGGAGTAGGTGTGGAGCACCAGGGACAGCAACATCCTCGCCCGCCGGCCGCCCGCGCCCCGCGCCCCGCACGTGTGCCCGCCGCCCGCTGCGAGCCTCCGCCTCCAGCCGCATGGGCCGCGCCGCCGAGAACCAGCGGGAGAGGACCGAGGGGACGCCGGCCGTGCGCCGCGCGCCGGTCGGGGACGCTTCCACCTCCTGACCGGGGCTCGTCACCAGGTGCCTTGCCGGAGGGGGCGGAGCTCCGCGTCAATAACACGCGCGCTGATTGGCTCTCCGTCACCATGGTTCCCCGTGAAGGGCAGGGCCCAGTGTGCTAACTCGCCTTCCGATTGGCCAACGCCTGCCGGTCGGTTGCGGTGTAGCAGGCGCCGCGGAGCGCAAATGTCTCGACCGCCGCCAGTGCGCATGCTCGCCAGCTGAGCGCGCTGGGTCGCTCGGAGCAGGCGCGTGCACAGCAGCGGGACCCCGCCAGGTGTGGATCTGGTAAATCACACGTTGGCGCACACCCAGAGCCCTTGCGCAGGCGGCGCCATCCTATGTGTCAGACCTCTCCCGGCTTACTCTCGCTTCGCGTGGCCCCCGACTTTCGCCACTGGGAGACTCGTTTGCTTGTGTGACCCTTACGGCTGCCGTAAATACCTCCGCACAGAAGTAGGGGTGGTTAGCGCCCAACGCCGGCTGGCCTGGACGTGCGTCGCGGCGGAGTGTGCTTTACTGCGAACCGCCTGCCCGCGTTCCCCACACCACAAGGACGTCCCCCGTCGCCAGCCGCACTCGCGGCTCTGCTGCCTAGTCGGGCGCTTCCGCTGCCCGCTCCCCACGGCCACGAGAGTTCCTCCTCACCAGGCAGGAATGGTGCCTCTTCCTGACTGCTGCATCCCACACCAGGGCCTAGCAGCGATCACCTGGTTCCCTGACTGCCTTTTGCAAGCGACATTTAACAAGGGGTTCCTTGTTGGGTGAGAAAGGGGAGCTTCGCAGTACAGGTGACATATGCCAGGGGATTTAGTTAGGGGCAGAAGAGCTAGGAAACTGGATCAGGAGAGGAGGAACCTCCAAGGGCCACCAAGGCCTGCGTGAGACATATCATCAAAACAAGGTCTTTGATTTCCCCCTTGATGACTGCAGTATGACACTACCACACTCTTGATATGTGAAGGCCTTTTATCATAACAGCTGCAGAAGGAGGCTCTGATGCGCTGTAAGCCATTTTGAAAGTAAAGTGGCAGCAGATGCCTTTTCTAAATGTTCCAGCAGGCTGGAAGCAACATAGTGATTTCATGTCCCTTTTAAAAATACGTAAGCATTTTGCCTTTAGGAAATTTTACATAGATTGTTTGTGTCCTTGCAAACACTTTTTTTTTTCTTTTTCCTTTCTTTTTTTTTGGTGGTACCAGAGATCAAAAAACTCAGGCCCTTGCGCTTGCCAGGCAAGCACTTATTCCACTGAGCTATCTCCCCATCCCAGCAAACACTTTTTAATTCCACTTCTACCACATTCTTGGTGGACCTGACTTCTGTACCTCAGAACCTCTTCTGGAACAGAATAATACATCACAAGTTAGGGTCTCTTCTGGATTGTGAGGTCCTCGGCATTGCACGGTGTCACCAGTATATCACATCTAATTGGGTTGTAAGGAAGAAAAATGGTGGAAATTAATCTTTTGACTGCTTTATTTGAAAGAAACTGGCATAGCTACATGTTAATGTTCTTGGGTTACTGATATATTTATTTACTTTGGTACTAGAGAGCGAACTCAAGCCCTTGTGCTTACCAGGCAGGCACTCAGGCCGCCGAGCCGTCTCCTCAGCCCAGTGTGCTTGGGTTATTGTCTGTGCCTCAGAGTGGCCCTGTACAGGCTGGTAGGACTTGGCAGGGCCTAGGTCAGAAGTCAGGGACCTGGGACCTTTAAGGAATGCAGTTTCAGGAAGCCTAAAGATCTGAAAATTGAATCTTTGAAAGCATTTGTGACATCATTCCAGATTCTCAGGGCTATTCTATGCCAAAAGAGAAGTCAGGTAGATTTCATTATAAATTGCACATTTTAAAAAGTAACAGCATAGGGCTGGGGAGATAGCTCAGCAGTGTAAACACTTGCTCGGTGAGTGCAGGGTCCTGAGTTCAATCCCTGGTACTGAAGGAAAAAAAAAAAAGGTAACAGCGTATGCTAGGGAACCTCATTTGCTTTACACCCTTGAGGTAGAGAAGATCTGTGTATGGCTTATCCTAGAACCAGTAACCTTGGTAAGTACTGGCCCCCAAAGCTCTGCAGTCTCCCCAGAACAGTACGACCTCCGAAACCTCAGAGCGGGAAAGCCTGCTGGCCACTGAGGAGTGACTACATGAAGCCCCTGCTGTGAGCACTGAGAGGCAGTGCACCCAGCGTGGCCTCCGGGAGGAAGCTGTCATCTCCTCAGGTCGCAGTAACTCTGTCACCCTCAGTAGTAACGGAGAGCGCGCATCTGAGCGTGGTTGTCACAGGAAGGAAGGGAAAGACCCTAAGCTGTGGTGCCTGGTGGCTGCTTCAGGACGTGGCCAGCACTCTGCCTCTCTGTGCTGTTTCCATCCATACTATTATTATTGTTTGTCAAGTAAAACAAGAAGGCAAGAAAGTTAACTCTGTTTTCAGTTTTTGTTTTGGAGACAGGTTCTCGGTATGTGGTCCAAGATGGCCTTAAACTGGTGATCTTCCTGCCTCCGCCTCCTGAGTGCTCGCTGGCATGGCAAGCGTGCCCCTGATTCAGTAATGCGTTTCCATCGCTGAATGCCAGAAGTTTCCCTCAGCCCGTCCCACCTGCTCACCCAGAGTTTCCGAATGGTACCTTTGAGATGAGAGAGAAGCCTGTCTAGGTGCCACGGAAGGAGGCTGTGTTCCGCCCACCTGGGAGGGCGCGGTCGGGGTGCAGCAGTGTTAAGTGCGAACCTTGAACTGTGGGTGGAGCAGTTTTATGGGCGTGGCGGCCACATGCCTGTCCTGGGCTGGGCCCTACACTGGCCTCCAGGCCGAGCCCAGACCCCAACTCGCCGTGCCAGGAAGACACCCGAGAAGGCTGGTTCCAGTAGCTCAGCTCCGGGGTGCAAAGCGCAAGTGCACGCTGCAGAAGCGTGGGGCAGTTCAAGCCCCGCTGGCCTGGGGAGGACAGCGAGCCGCGGAGCCTCTAGTTATGACACGTGCTTCGCCCAAAGCTGTCCTTCACCATCACCTCGGGAAACGCAGGTGGAAGTGCGGGCACCACTTTCAGGGAACTTCTGTGTTGTGGAAAGCTCGCCTGTGCTCGGTGAGCTTGGCTCCTGCGCAGGCCTGGAGGCTCTCGGCTGAGCCACGTGGCAACGGTGACCTCGCGGCTTGGACCCTGCGCCAAGAGATGCACCGCAAGAAGGCCGGGGCCAGGGCTTCCCAGATGGGGTTTGCAAATCCTATGCGGGCCAGCAGTTCTTCCCAAGGGTGAGGTAGACCAGTGGGCGCTGGGGTCACGGCCCCAAATTCCACTGATAGAACTTCAAGCTTTACGAAGGCTGCTTACTTTGAAAAGTTACCTGTGTCCAATTGCCGGTGTTTCCTGAAGAGTGTAGTCAGTGGCCTGCGAAGGCTGTGGAACTGTTCCCGACCTTTCCTAACCATGTATTATCTGTCCAGATGTTCATTGCTTCGGCCAGAGACCCACATGGCATTAGGCAGCTCCACGGAATCCTGTTCCATGAGGCACTGCGGGAGTAGACGGAAGGGGCAGCTGTGCCAGTCTTCTCCCTAAATTTAGGGTTTTCTAAATTAATTATTTTTAAGTACAAGTTAAATATTATAAAATAAATTTATTACTATACTATAGAAAGCCCTTTCTGGTCCTTGTCTCAGTCCGAAAACTTTGTATTTGTAATCTCATGGATAAGTTACTGGAATCCTGTCAATTCCAGCCTACCATACCCAGTGCAACGCAGGGCAAGAATAAAGACACTAAGGCATACTTGTAGTTTTGGGGCGCCAGGGGGCCCTAAGTCCACCCATGGTGATGTCAATCTGGTACAAAGGCCTCGACCCAGGGCCAAACCCTGGTTTTATTCGTTTATGAAGGAAGGAGTGGCTGGAGGATGAGTGGCTGTGAAAGTGGCGGGAAGCAGGGGAGCGCCCTGAGCTGGGCCGGGCAGGAAGCCTGCAAGTAATCTCTCCAGCACCAGGGGGGCGTAGCCTCTATCTGAGGGCTCAGCCCCAGCCCACAACCGGGGACACTGGCTCTTCCTTCTCAACTCGGCTCCCACTGAGCAGCAGCAGGTGGGGGGTTCCAGGAAACCGCGCCTGCTGTCTTCAAAGACTACGACCAGCAGCTCCACTAGACTGATACACATTGCTTCAAGTCAGTTGAAGAGATAAGGAAAGGCCTAGCCAGCTCTGTAGGTATCAGTACATGGAAATAGGCTCTGGCTCAGCCAAAATGGAGACAATAATTAAAAAGGAATTGATAGCCGGGTGTGGTGGCTCACACCTGTAATCCCAGCACTTGGGAGGCTGAGGCAGGAGGATTAGTGCGAGTCTGAGACCAGCCTGGGCTACAAAAGTGAGCTCAAGGCCAGCCTCTAACACCCAAAACAGCAGAAAGACAGACAAGGAGCCTCGATGGCTCCAGTGGGCTGCTGATCCGAGCCACCTCCAAAGCGACCCTGGCTCAGGCCTCTAGCTCCGAAAGAGCAAGTCCCAGCCCTGAAGTCAGTGCTTGTGTGAGTGGCTTACCTAACCTGATGCCTGCCTGAACCCCAGGGGTTGTTGGCAGTTGTGCAGGCACTAAGGCAAACAATTGCATGAGTGCTTTGTGGCCTAGGGTGTGGGGCACAATGGAGGTAACCCACGAATTAACACAGGGTGCGCTGAGCAAGTTATGTCAGGCACCCTTGGGCTGTTAGGCCAGGGAAGGCCTCTCTGAGGAGAGGACTTTGTTTTTCAGAGACTCACCAGCCTTAAAATGGGAAATCCTCCTGACTCAGCCTCCTGAACAGCCAAGATCTTGAGTATGTGTAGCACAGCTGGCTATTTTAACACAGAAGTGAAAATGAGAATGATTAAAAGAAGTCTCGGCAGAAGGCCGACAATCACGGCGGTTCAGGCTGAGGGAGCAGGGTGTGCTGAGGTCCTGAGGCTGGGAGGAGCGCAGTAGGCCGGGGCTGCAACGTCAGTCACCCCCAGTCTCGCACTCCCATCTCTGAGTTCCCCAAGCTGTGCCCCAAGCTGCACCATGAGTCCCTCCCAGGCCACCTTACAGCACCGTTCGCCCCACCACACAGCCTGTGCTCTCCGCTTCTCCCCATTTCCAGCCTTGCCCTTACTGCACCCCTTTGGAGATGTTTACAGCGGCTGCTAGGCTTGAACAGAGCAAGCGCCCCCAAACTCTCTTAGCAGGGCCCCCTCCCCCAACACCTTCTGTGACCTCTCCTCTCGGTGCCCACAGAAGTAACCTGGCCGGTGCCGAGGGAAAAGAGCACCGAGGGACACAGATGCCCAGCGCTGGATGAGGAGGTGAAGGAGGTGGGCCCGCTGTCCAGGTGCTCCCTCTCAACTTGAAAGGTCCCTGTCCGCAGGATGAGGAACACAGAGCCACAGACCCTGGGGACTGAACCCAGGGCCTGTGCCTGTACACTGCTACAGCCGCAGCCCCAGCCCCAAGCTGTTGCTACTGTGTTGCTGCTGCTCCTCCTCCTCCTCCTTCCTCTCTTCCTCCCCCTCTTCTTCCTTCCCCTCCTTTCTTCTCTCCTCTCTCTCTCTCTCTCTCTCTCTCTCTCTCCTTTGTCCTCCCTCCCAAACAGGTCCTCGCTAAGTACACTGCCCAGTTGCCCAAGTTGGGCTCGAGCTTACACTCGTCCTGTCCTCAGCCTCCCTGGTGCTGGGATCCCAGGCGTGCACCCCGACACCCAGCCTTCCACCTTTCTAAAGCCCCGGTGCTCTGACCACACTCAGCCATTCACCTCGTCTTGGATCTGAGGCTACAGGCTCCTTCTCGTTCACTGCATGACCGCAGCTCCGCAGTCTGACCCAGCTCCTTGCTGGGGTGGTGGCGCTGTAGGTCTGTCCAGAGCACCATGCCACAGGCAGCCTACAGTGACCCTTGGCAGAATTAGGGAAATGCCACGCCCGTCTTAGTCCATTGTTATCTGACCTGTGTTGTCTGAGCTCATTCTTCATATTGCAGTAACACTAGATAGTGTTGTGCTTTTTGTGCTTTAGAATGAGTGCTGAAGATCTCGGGTTTTCAAAGGTTTATTCTTCTAAATCACATTGAGAATGCAATATAAGACTGCTAGGTTCAGCAGAGCTGTCCCTCTTTCCTGGGGTGTCCCTCGAACAAATGACCCCACTCGGGTGAGAGCTGAGTATGTCGGACGTGTCCCTACCCTCTTCTTCCTACGCTCCCACCCCCGCAGAGCTTGGGTGCAGGTGGTGAGGCCGCGGCTCTGAGGCCCGAGAGGCCCCGAGAGGCCCCTCTAGCCCGCCTGGCGGCGTCAGCAGCTTGGCAGAGACCACGCCCTGCACGCACGAGCCCCGCACGTGGCGCTGGCCTGTGACGCTTTCCTGTCAGTCCCAGCGACGGCCGAGGGCGCTGCTGACCCCAGGAGTGGCGCGGTACCTGCTCCGTCCTTGCTTTAACTTCCGCACCGCATTTGCTAACATTCGTTGCTCTCAAAATTTAAAGCCTAGATTTTTTTTTTCTTTTTTGAGACAGGGTCTCACTATGCAGTTCAGGCTGGCCTTGAGCTCACTTTTGTAGCTCAAGCTGGTCTCGAACTTGCACTGATCCTCCTGCCTCAGCCTCCCAAGTGCTGAGATTACAGGCATGAGCCCCCATGCCCAGCTTAAAGCGTAGATTTTTAACTTTTTTTTTTCTTTTCAAAATATGTGCCCATTTGTGTTGTTTTATGAGTGACCTGGTCCTTTCAGGTTATCCTTTCAGCCAAGAGCTGTATTTATTAGGAAGTGTTATAGCTAGAGAAAAATTCTTCCACTTAAATTTTTTTTTTTTTTTTTTTTGCCTTTTTGAGACACAGTCTTGCTATGCAGTTCAGGCTGGCCTTGAGCTCACTTTTTTTAGCCCAGGCTGGTCTTGGACTTGCACCGATCCTCCTGCCTCAGCCTCCCAAGTGATGGGCTTACAGGTGTGTGCCACCAAGCCCAGCTCCACTTAAATCTTTGAAAACCAGGAAATGTCTACCGAGTTTCTGCCATGGGTCTCAAACCTTAAGCAAGATTCCTGTCACCTTTAGAATGAGTCTTCAGCAGAATCGACTTGCTACATACATTTTAGATTAAATCTCTTTATTATTGTTGTTGTTATTATTACTCTAATGTATTTGGTTGTTATAGGGTCCCGCTACACAGCTCAGACTCACAATGATCCTCCTGTTTCATATTCCCCAGTGCTGGGATTACAGGCATGCCCCACTATGTCTGGACTCTGTGGATGACTAAGTGCACCTGGGGTTGGGGCTGGCGTGGCTTGTAGTGCAGGGGATCGAACCACCGTCCCTGCACTTGCCTAAACTTGCCTAAGCTGGCACTTTAGTGTGCTGAGCCATCTTGCAGGCCCTTAAATTCTTTTTTGAGAAATCACTTCAGGATTTGTTCCTTATTCCTATTTGGTGAATCTGAACAATACAGCAGCGGTCCTTGCTCCAGCCTGGCCTATACCAGGCCAGACACTGATGATGTCCCAGGGAGAGGAGGATCCTGGGCAGTGAGAGAGACCACCAGAGGGCTTCATACTCAGCTCAGCCACAGGGATGGCTGGAACAGAAGCAGCAGCTGCCCGGAGACTGGCAAGGTGGCCAGGAGCAGGAGGATGGGGGAGGAAGACCGACATGCACCCAGGGCAGCCCCTGAGCTCCTGGGCCTGGCTTCTGCTCTCTCCCCTTTCCAGAGGGCTACTCGGGCGCCCTGAGAACAAGAACTCCCAGGGAGCAGGCTCTCTGACACAGCGCCTGGGAAGGGGCCATGTCGAGGGCAGGCAGTGCGTCTTGTCCTGTCCTTTCCATTTCTTCTATGGGGGCCCAACCGAGAAGCCAGTTTTTCCTCTGCAGAGCTGCATGACCATGGTGGATCTCACATCCCAGGAGGACTCTGTCCTTAAGCTCTGACCACTGGGAGGGGGTCTGAGGGAGGCATGAGCTGCACGAGCAGCCTGCAGGCATCTTCAGCTCATCCCCACCCCCACTGGGACTACACAAGCCACGCTGAGGCAGCGTGGGCAGCATGGAGACCCGCCCCGAGGCATCAGAGCCATCCACGGGCAGCAGTACACCTGCTGAACCTACAAAAGTCAGCATTATGGTGAGCCAGCCGGGGTTTGTGGACAGAAGCCCTGGCTCCCGAGGCCCCAGCAGGCCATGCCCAGCCACCTCCCTGGGACACCAAGCAGGATGGGAATGGAGCTTTGGCCAGTGTGGTCAGGCTGGAAGACAGGAAGAGAGGCTCAAGGTCTGTCTTCCAGGGGCTGACAGAAACCATGGGGTTTCATAGCAAAGGGGACCAAAGGTAAGAGGGAGCTGGCAGGGGGGTGGGGCTGAGCAATCATGAGCTCCAAGCCTGTCCTGCTGGGGCCTGGGGGAGCCTCCCGCTTGGAAGCTGCTCCAGGGTGGGCTGTAAGCTCTGGTGTAGGAGCATCTGGAGCCTCTGCGTCCCTCAGGGCCCAGAGGGACCCTGCAGGTCGGAGACTGCACTCTGGTATTGGAAACTGGAGAGTGCAGGAACTGGCAGTGGAAAATCCCTGCAAACGCTGTGAAGCCGTAGCTGCTCCTCCGTGTGTGCAGGCTTGAAGGGAGGGCGGGAGGCACTGCTCAGCGGGCAGCAGATCTGCATGCTCCCCTGCTGAAGGAGAGGCTGGAGGTGCCAGGCTTCACCTGCTTTAGTTACTCGCTGGGCCCCTGCAGCCCCAGCCCTGAGTCCTTTCGCTGTCACGGGGCCCCAAGCCTATGTCATGACAGTCAGGATGTCCGGGATATAACTATTTCATGTGCAAAGGACCTGGAAAACAGCCATTTCTCAACAAGAAAGATAATCACAAAGTCAGGATAACCACGCCATGGCCTGGTTATCGAAACTAGCAGTCTGTACAGAGGTAATAGAACTGCTATAAGGAAAGAAACTCCCAACTTGAAAGACCCCTGGGACGAGTTGGCGCTCTCTAAAGTCGAAGAATGAAGAGGGCTGACCAGGTAGCTCAGTCCCTGCACTCGGGCGGCTGAAAACAGGAGGATCCCTGTGAGTCCCATCTGTGTAGTGAGACCCTATACTGACAGGAAGGAAGGAAGGAAGGAAGGAAAAAAGGAAGAAAAAAAGAAAGAGAGAAAGAAAGAAAGAAAGAAAGAAAGAGAAAGTTAGTTCAAGAATGCATTTTAGGAATGCAGAGACTAATAACAGGATATATTTATTGAGGGAAAGAAACCTTCTATCTGAGAGAGGGACAGAAGGGGACCCTGGTGGGTTGCCATGGACCCTGCCTTTCCTAGGGAATGTTATAGAGCAAATGCTTGAGGCAAAGCAGGTCCACAGCGGGGAACGTGGGAAATGGCAGGGGGCAAGTGGGGCGGGACAAAGCCAAGACCGCCATGACGATCACAAGCGCAACTGCTCAGGTAAAATTGATTAAATCAGGGTCAAATGGGGAAGTGAGGTGCAGGGCCAGCAGGCCTGAGTACAGGGCAGGGCTCTTCCTGCCGGGGTGGGGGTTAGTGACTCTTCCTGGCTTTGCTAAGGTGACAGATTCCTGCTGAGAACATCAGTCCCTGATGCCCTTCCCTAGGGAGGCATGAGGCTGCGTTTGCTGTGCCTTTTGTCGAGTGGCCCGACGCACAGCAGAAGCACCTGGCTCCCCTACAGTTGCAAGTCTTCCACACTGGCTCATCCGGGGGCCCAGCCCTGTACAATTGCCTCTAATGTTGCTATCTAACTCAGCGCTCTGCAACAGAGCCATGCTTGAAATAAGTGAAAAGAAAGCAATGAGCATTCAACAGAGAAAGCCAAACTGTGAAGAAAGAGGGTGCCTCTTAGGACTGAAACACAGCGCCACGTGAAGGCGTGAGCGTCCCCTGGATGTCCCAGTCGCAGAGTAAGATGTCGCAGACACCAGAGAGCACGGACAGAAGCAACCTGGCCTGAAGTGTGGAAAAACAGAAGGAGCAGAGCCTCCAGGAGCCCTGTGAGTCTTTAGAGGTCTCCTCTTCACACCACTGCAGTCCCAGAACAGAAGGCAAACAGGGTCCCCAGGGGAAATTATTTGAAAAATAACAGTATGCTTAAAATGTAACTAGTCTGGCCTGGAAGATACAGCTCAGGTGAATAAGTGCTTGCCTGGCAAGCACAAGGTCCTGAGTTCAATCCCAGGTACCACAAAATAAATAAACAAACAAACAAATAAATTAAACCTATTTGAGGAGAAAACAAATCACGCAGCTCAGTGAGCCCCAGGTTGGGTCAGCCTGAAGAAAACCACCCTAAGAGACAGCATCGGGCCTGGCGGGATGGCTCAGTGGTCTAAAGTGCCTGCTTGGGAAAGCTTGGGTGGCTTCAGGGACCGCGGTTCGATCCCCAGCACCACATGCTGCGCGAGCCCTGCCCTTGGGGTGGGCTGAGCCAGCCATAAAAATGAGTGAATAAACAAACAAAGGTTCCAAAACAAGAAAAAGATAAATAAAATAAAATAATTTAAAAAAAAAAAGAGACAGCATCACCTGACTGCAAAGGGAGGAGAGGAGGAAGAACAGGAGGGGGCGTGGCCACGGAAAAATGATCCGGCGCTGCGTGCAGGGGCAGAGAGAACCGAGAACTCTCCTGTGAACGCCGGGGGCCTAAGACTGCCCAGTGTCTTCTAAGCAATCGGGAAAAGCCACAATCCACCACCTCCTGAAAACCCTGTCATCGCAAAGCTCTACACCCTTCAAGTGGCCCTTGTGGTGGGAGAGGGACACTGTGGTACTGTCTGGGGTGGGCACCAGGCCCTGGGTTCTGCGCGGGCACTACACGTGCCTCCAGAGGAAGGTACAACACACTTCTGAATGAAGGAAACCAAGGGAATTTGACACCATGCCTCCGACAGACTGCTGATCCCAGCCGATGGCTTTACTGCCCCAGTTCTGCTGTCTGGAGGGCCACAGCCACAGCCCCAGGCGGGATGCAGCCTGTGTGTGTGTGTGTGTGTGTGTGTGTGTGTGTGTGTGTGTGTGCTCCGCAGCCTCTTTGAGCAGCCCAGGGCACTCCTGCATGTCCACCCACGGCTGGCAGCACCGTCTCCCAGCAGCCCCTGCCGCTCTCCCCCAGGGCAGGCCTGTGTGCAGCTCGGCACATTGTGTACAGGTTTCTTCTGGAAGAATTCTAGAAGTGATCCCTGGCTGGCCCGGTGCAAGTGCTCAGCGCAGCCTGGGCTACCAGCCCTGCCCCTGGTGTCTTTGTCAGGTGTCTTCTTCACTGCCTGGCGGGGGCCGGACACACCGCGAGGCAGGTGCTGCACTGTACTTTCCCCAGGACTCGTGGCTGCGCCTTTGTTATGCACAACTGCCCTCTGCACGTTTTCTTCTCTGAGGTGTGTTTTAAGATCTTTTGCCCACATTAGTCGACTTTCCCACTATCGAGCATAAGTGTTTTGTGGGTATTTTGGACACTGCTCTTTATTTCCTGTGTGTTCTGTGAATATAAGTTTTCTCCCTCAATGCAGTAGAGACAGCCACTACCGACAGCCCTCTGTACCCGCCTCCTCCCTGCCTCACTCAGCTGGCAGGCGTCACGCAGCCAGCCTCCTGCAGATGGGAGGATGCAGGGAGAGGCAGGGCAGCGGGGCGGCGCGGGCTCCCAGGGAGACTGGGCCGGCGGGAGGAACGTGTGCACAGCAGTAAGACAGCGGAAAGCGCGGCACAGAGCTCGCAGACCTTACCTGAGAAGCAAGCCAGCCACAAGGCACGAACAGCACAGCCCTCCCCCAGGCTGGGGCGGGGCTGTGTGCGCGCCCCTGGAGCAGGCGGGCGCCTTCCGGCCTGCGCCATCCTGCCTGCAGCGCTGGGGTCGGAAAGCCCAGAGTGGACGTGTGGTGGGTGGGGCAGTTCCGGCTCTGCCAAGTGAAAACCGATCTGGAGAGTGACTTGCAGGCCCGTGAGCGCACGCGGTGCCAGTGCGCGGTGTATTCGCAGTTGGCTTAGGGGTCAATCTTAGGTTGGAAGGATTTAGCACAACTTTTTAACAAAGTTAAGTTCTTAAACGTAAGTGTTACACAGAAGTGCGGATAACATGCTATCAAAAAGATACACAAATAATTCCTATATGCTACATAATCATTCAAATTATTACACAAGGCTATGTGACAATTTTATACCAATTTATCTATGTCTTTATTTTTCGTTTTCATATTTTGGCAGCTGCCAGGGATCAAGCCTTGCACTTGCCAGGCAGGCACTTGGGCCGCTGAGCTCTCTCCCCGGCTCTCTAGCATTGTTTTTAAGGTGGGGCAGCAAGGATTGACTTTAGAAGCACAAAGCAGGGACGGACGCTGGACTAAAAGCAAACTACACCTTGGTCTGAATCTTCGCGCCAGAGGCTGTCGGGTCAGACGTCAGCCGGTTGCATCAGTGCCCAAAAGAAAGAGGAAGTGAGCCAGCTGCTGAAGAGGAGGACAGTGTTTTCAGAAATGCCACTCAGGTGTTCGCTGATCTTACAGTGATGCAATTCCTCAGGGGGGCGCCTGTGGGCGATATGTGGGTGAGAACGGAGGGAAACATGGGGGATATTTTTGCCCCGGGGCACTTGTGAGGTGCTCAGCATCTTCCAGGCCCAGGCAAAGTTCTGGGTGTTGGGGACACAGCAGTAACAAGCCGGTAAGCCCCTGCCTCTGTGGGGTGTGTGCTAGTGTAGGGCACAGATGCAGCACGTGTGAGGGCTCCAGAGTGACTACCACCCAGGCCTCTGTAGTGCGTGCCCTGCTGCCGTCCCCGTCAGGAGAGGAGGGCCACTTCCTCTGCGCTTGGACCTCCGGGGCTCCAACCTGCTCTGATGGACACAGTGGAAGCCGGGACCTTTGTGGAAGCCTTGGCTGTGCTGGAGAGGCTCCGGAGCTCTGCGTTGGAAGGCACCTGGGCGGGGAGGGGGCAGGTGTGGCCCCTCCAAATGGGCGCGTGCCACCTGGAGACCTTTGGGATGGAGGCCCACCTTCTGTGGCACTAAGGGAAGCCTGCTGCCACCCCGGCGCCCTGCAGACCGGTGATGCGAGCTGGGGCGGTGCACTCCATGCTTCCTGTGGCTCTGAAAAAGCTATTAAGTTAACGAATCACTAACATTTTAAAAATACTTTATAGTCCTTTGATTCCTCCTCCTCCCCTTTAAACAATAAAATACAAGGCAGGAATATAACTTCCACTAAAAATAGCTATCTTTGTTGTCCTACCTTCGCTTACTTCCCCTGGCCAATCTGGCTTTCTTCGCCTTCAGAAATCGGCGTCGGCAGAGGGCGCTGGAGGGCAGGCATCGCGGCGGGTGGGGGGGTAAAGTGGGTGGGGGACGCGGGGCGCGCGGGGAGGGCGCCGGGGAAGGCGTGGGGGGGGTGGTGGCTGGAGCCCCGCCCAGCGCTTGCTAAGGATCCCGACTGGCCGCGGAGGGGGAATGCAGGCTCCGCTGGGCTTCTAGACGTTCCTACATAACGGAAGTTGAAGAAAATCTATTTTCATTTAATAACCACCCCAGGGGCCAATCTAGCTAAACCGAGGAGGCTCAGTGTATTTAACTTAAGTCAGAGGAGAACCCTTTAAGTGAACGGCTGGGTGTGGGCTTACTTTTGTGCTTCAGAAGAAAATTCCCAGGCGCATGGGAAAATGGGTGAAAATATCAACTGCTTGTTTTTTCAGCGTGTTTCCCAGAAATATCGACTTACAGTTAAACATCTAAATGAGTTTGGGTCCGTGTACCCTCAGTTTTTCCAGGGTTAGAGGAACGTTAAAGCTGCTAAGAGGTTCATTAGAAGTTCTGCGCAACTCCCTCCATAAACTTCTGAGCGTGGTCTCGCTGCAGTCCCAGGGGTTATCCGAGAAAGGAAGTGGGGAATGTTCCTCTAGAAAGCTCGAAGTGGGAAAATGTTTAAAACTATTTATAGCAGCACTTAGCTGTGGAAATCCCAGACCTTCCCTCTATTTATAGTTCTTCTGTGGGTTAAAAGGGTGAAGGCAGAAATCTTGAAAATGCACAGGATTGCTTTGGGCAGCCAGCGCTAATCAACTGTCTCTTCTAGGTTGTGATAAGCAGACACTCAGGAGTGACGCTGGAAGTCGCAATAAATACATCTTGGCTTCCAGCAAATGTTGTTTGTTTAAATTTAAAAGAGCAATGGTTTCCCTGATGAAGAGATTCTCACTGGGGTTTCCTGTTTTCGAGTTATCTGCAGATTGGATTCTGTGTGTGGCGTGTGAGGCATCTAACGCTGGGCGGCGGGATGTCGGGATTTGAAACTCTCCAGCCCGTGTGTTTGCAAGGCAGCTGAACCAAAGCAGGCAGGGAAGGACGGGCTTTCCGCGGCACCTGTACCCTTGCTCCGGGAGGCTGCCTTCTGTGCCCAGGCAGGGGTACAGAGATGGCCTGCAGTGTGCCCCGCCAGAGTGCAAGGTATCATCTCCTGACCTGAAGAAACTGGGGCAGCTTTTACATGTTGGTGGTGCCAGGGGCTGTACCCAGGACCTTTGCCCTGTGCTGCATCCCTAGTACCCTCACAAGCACCTCCTCCCTTTTAATTATGGGACAGGCTCTGGCTAAATGCTGGTTACCCAGGCTGGGTTTGAACTCAGCTTCTCCGAGTGCTGAGATCACAGGTGTGCACAGAATAGCCACCTTGTATTACTTCTCAGTGTGCTTTTTCTCCCGGTGAAAGATTGGGAGGAGACACTGCCGTGTGTGTGTGTGTGTGTGTGTGTGTGTGTGTGTGTGTGTGTGTGCAGAGCACCCAAGGGCTTGGGGTGGGTAAAGGCTGGGGGTGGTTGGCCTCAGAAAGCCTCAGCTGGCCTCCCTGAGGTATTCCTGTGTTCAGAACGCAGTTCTTCCACCTCAGACAAATTTCTCTTTGGATCCGGAGTGAAGCAGTGTAGACCTGTAATTCCAGCAGCCACTTGGGAGGCCAAAGCAGGAAAAGTGCATTCTGGGTTACTAGGGAGACTCTCTCAAAATAAAATTTTCGAATGGCTGGTGCGATAGCTGAGCGATAAAGCCCCCCTGGGTCCAATTTGCGGTGCACCAGAACAGCAAAGTGAGCTCTGAGACTGGACTTCACAGCAGTGAGGAGGCAGCCAGGCCCTGGTGCTGCCAACCAGGGAGCCGTGCAGAGCCCCTTGGGCCTGTGTGGTCCGCAGAGGCCACCCGAGCAGCAACTGTTCACCTGGGGTGCATGCCTACCACACCGCACCCCACCGCCTGGGTGGCGGCTGGGCCCAGCAGAGGTGATGCTCATCGGACCTTCCTTCCTGTCTCTGCCCCTCCGCCTGTCTCTTAGTGACCGCTGTCTTTGCCACAGTCCTCTTTCCAACTCTATATGCTTGTCTCCTGTGGCCATGGGGGTGTGTGGCAGAAGCATCGGCCCTCCGCTCTACTGAAGGGCTGGCCGTGTTGTTGGACGTGCCTCCTTTCTGCCGGCAGCACTGCGAGGTTCCAGAGATGGATCAGGTCTCAGGGCTCCTCTCCTCTGCTTGACATGGAGTGTGGGCTGGACCCTTGCCCAGGCCCTGGCTCTCTGTGGCTGCAACCCTTCCGACAGCCCTTCTGGGCTGCACTGGGCTCCCGACGGGTGTCTGGTCCTGAGAGGGAGGGAGGGGCAGGGCTGTGCCTCGGCCTACTGAGACCCTTATCCACAGAACCATGGTCTTGAGAATGCCGATGCTGGGTCCCGGTGGTCCACAGCAGGATTGGAACCAGGGTGCAGCTGAAGCAGGCTGAGTACGGTGCTGCAGGGTCTGTGTTGAGGCCCTGGGCTGCTTCCCCTTCCCTGGTCCCAGCTGTGCAGGTGGTGGTGGTGCTGGAGTCACAGTGCCTGGAGAGGAGGGCTTGTCAGGAAGGCACCAAGTCCTCGAAGCTTACTCTCTGGCAGAGCCCTGGGGGGATGAGAGGGACATATGGCCAGGGAGACCTGCGGGGCCCTTGTGGCCACAGCTCCCCGGCACTGCCAGCCCTCCCCAGCCCCGGCAGTGACAGAAGGCCTGGCCTCCGTGGGGAGCCCCTACCCCTGGGACTCTGGGTGCTCTCCTGGGTGCATGCTTACGTCACCCCTGGCTTCCACTGAAGGCCAGTCGTGTTTCCCGCATCAGAAGTAAAAAGGGGCAGAATCAGGCTCGCTCACTGGGGAGAAGAGCGCATCCTCCGAGGACTCTGCTCTCAGGCAGAAGATGGGGAACCCACCAAGTGGGGATCGCCAAAAACAAGCGGCTGGAGGCCGCCCTCCAACCTCGGCCAGCCGAGGGCTACCCCTGGGCTGTCTCACCCTGGATCGGCTTCTCTCTCACACATTCTGCCCTGGTGGCTGCTTTAGCCAAATCCTCAAAAGAATCACTTAGCTTACCCAGCCTCGGACCAAGGCATTTTAAACATACACTGGAAGCATGGAGGGCCACTTTCTTCCAGTTTTGTTTTTAATGGATAATTTTATTCTACACAGTGTGTGAGTCCTTGACTTATTTTGTGTGCACAGGTGACTGCAAAGACAGCTTTGTTTCAGCCGAAAAAGCAGGACTCTGGAGCGGGGCGGAGGTGGACGCTGCTCCTGGGGTGACCCGCGGCCCTCCCGGTCCGACCAACCTGGCCCCAGCGCGCGCAGGAGCGAGGTCAGGGCTGCGCATCCGGGAACTGCGCATGCTCAGCGCAGGACCGACAGGAGGGCGGGTTGCCTCCACCGTGCACAGAGCGCACACCCTGCTCTCCGAGAGACGGGAGAGGCTCCTGCTTATGGGATGAAGCCCAGCTAGCAGCCAAAGCTAGTTGTGCCTAGGTTCACCTTGGGGGACCTCGTAAAGCCGTCCAGAGAGCCGCAAGGTGTGGGAAAGCCAGGCCTGCAGTGCCCTCGGAACACTGCGTGACTCTTCAGAGTGCTCAGTGGCGGTGGTGCTGAGAGGGTGGCTGCTGGTGCTGCTTGGGGCCTGGGGCTCTACGGCGTCTGTGTTACTGACACCGCCTCGTCCATGTCCTTCTGGCCCTGGCCACAGTCACTGCATGAGGTACTCGGACGCTCCGGATCTGACCGTTTTCTTGAGATCACTGCTCAGCCTCTTCCTGGGTCCTGAGATCTGCCCAGTGCAAATGCTGTTTTTTCCTTTTTTTTTTTTTTTGCGGGGTGTGGGGTGGGACTGGGAATTGAACTCAGGACCTTGTGCTTGCCAGGTAGGCACTTACGCCACTGAGCTATGTCCCGGGCCCTTTAGTGCAAGTTCTGATTCCTGTATTTTTACCTACACCTCCCATACCTATTTCATCCCTATTTTATAAAAGTAAGATGATCTCTCTCTATCATGTAAACCAGGCAATCAATCAGTCCCATTGATCCTATCCCAGAAACACTGATCTCTTCTGGCCTTGCTGTCCTGGACACTCCTCCTCTCAAACACGGAGCAGCCTGTGGGGGCTCCCGGCTCCTCACACCCCACCCAAGCCATGAGCTGCTCTCCTATCTGAATGACTTTCCCCAAACACAGGCCACCGCCGGCTTCTCAGGGACTATGAGACCCAGGCTGCGTGTCAGCCAGTGGAGTCCATGCGCCACACCCATTCCACCCGACCTCGGGCACCAGGGCCACCCTGTGTGCACCAGCCACACACGCACACACGCACACACACAGGCATGTGTGGGTACACCCAGGCACACCAGCCGACAAGGGTCGCCAGCCAGGGCTTGCTAGAGCCGCCCTTGTGCCTGCCTCTAAGAGCTGCTGCTTCTTCCACAAAGGCATTCCACCTGCTGCTTCTGCGCGGGAATTTCTGTGCGTCATCCGAGTCCGTCTCACCTCCGGCTCTCCTCCACACTTCCCTGTTGCTCTTCACCTCCTCACCGCCTGCCTGCCGCGGCCCTTGCTCTGGGCTTGGCCACAGGACAGGGGCAGCCGTGCCCTTGTGCTCGCCCTGTCCATTGGCTCCCCATGCATGGGCTGGAGCTGTGCCTGCTGTGTAACCCAGGCCCCAGGCGGGCTCCTGAGAGTCCCTGCTCACTTCATTTGTTGAAACAGAGCCCACTGGAACCTCAGGGCCCGGCTTCACTCCCCGCACCGCTGGAGGAGGGCTTACCCCTGCCTCCACGAGCTCCTCTCACATGCTGGTCACAAAAGCCACGGGCCTTCCTCAAGGCTGAGCTCCCCAGACAGAGTAGGGGCGCGGGCCTGGGGAGCCGGGTAAAGACTGCTGAGCACACCGAATTCACTGGGACGTGAAGACAGAGACGCTTTGTGGGAATAAGACAACACTGAGCTCAGGAAGCTTTTTTTTTTTTTGCCTTTTTTGAGACAGGTTCTCACTATGCAGTTCAGGCTGGCCTTGAGCTCACTTTTGTAGCCCAGGCTGGTCTCGAACTTGTACCTATCCTCCTGCCTCAGTCTCCCAAGTGCTGGGATTACAGGCGTGTGCTACCACGCCCGGCTTTAGGAAGCATTTCTGATTAACCGCACGCACTGGGACCCAGAGAGCCACGGCATTCCTGTCCCCGCGCATCACTGATGGCGAAAGATGCAGGTGTTCAGATGCAGCTGGCCTGAAGTTCCCACCTTGGACCTGAGTGGTGCCCGGCCCGGCCTGCCGTGGCCATCCCTACTTCACTGGGTTTTGAGGAGATAAATGCTTGACGTGGCTTTCTTTCACTAAAGGTGTGATGTCTTATACTGAATTAATTTGCTGTTTTTACCTGCCAAGAATAACTTGTTTGGTGGAGGCAGCATTATTACTAAATAATAATTAAGATCATGTTAAAAGTTAGCATTTTGGTTTGAACATTTATGAGGCGATGCCTGGGTGGGCTCGGCCTGCCCCGCCCCTGCCTGAAGTACTGTCACTCAGCAGCACGTGGTAGGAGACCGCGCAGGGTGGGGGCAGCAGCGGCTTGGGCGAGGCGGTGCTGGGCTGATGCCAATGCAGGGCCCCCCCAGGACCGTTCTGCTCTGGAGATGACCCACGACATGCCCTTGGGTGGGGTGGCTGCAGGGTGGACCTGCCCGCTGATTCCACTGGGGACGCGAGGCAGAATGCTGTGAACCCTAATTACTAATTATAGGGCCCCTTCACCCTCTGGGACGGCAAGCCCCCACATTCTGTCTTCCAGAAACATACTTGGCAGGCCTGGACGAGACCTACTGTGCCTGTACCTCTCCTCAGCCCCTCAAAGCGGCCACCTCTGGAAGCTGCATAGGTCTGCACACTGCAGCAAGCGTCTGTGGCTCGGTGAGGGCCGCGGGAAGCCGCCCACGCGGAAAGGAGCCGGCGCTCCACCAGCTGGGAATCTTGGAAGCAGCTGCTGAGATTTCAGGAGCTTTCCTCGAGAGCCTGGTGCAGACAGTGCAGGAGGCTGAAGCCCTCCTTTGGGCAGGGAGGAGATCGGACCACAGGGCCCTCAGTGAGCACGGGGAGGCCAGGGCAGGCGCTGTGGGAGGCCGGCTGGAGACCAGAGCTGGCCTCACAGGGTGAGGCCAACCCTGAAACTCACAGGGGGACAGCGGCAGGCTCAGGCCATCTCTGCAAGCTCTGAGGTTCTAGGGGCACACCTCCCTCCCTTCCAGTGGAGGAGTGGGGCGCCTAGGGACTTTTTCTTGCCATCAGCCTCCTGTAGGTCCCTCAGGATACATGTCCAGCCTCCAGTGGGTGGTGGAAGCCTGCACTCACTATGCTTCTTCCCGCACACTCACCTGTGACAAAGTTCAGGGGATGCACTAGACGTAGTAAGCCCTTAACTACAGCCGTGACCAACAGAAGCATTAGAGCGGTGTGCTCGGCAGCCTCGTGCTAGGACTACGTGAGGCTTCGCTTCCTTAGGACCTCCTCCTGTGTGGTCCTTGTCCTAGATACGGTAGAGGGCGCGTGTCTACATGAGGACAGGAAGTGACACAAATGACACTGGCCTTGGGACCTAGCATGGGCTGCTCCAGACAGGTCACCTGGACACAGCTCCACGCTGCTGCCAGTCTATGTGGTGCTCAGGATAGATTCCGGGGGAAGCCCTAGCCGAGGTAGCACATGCGCTGTGGACCCACTGGACAGAAGGACCGTCCTGTGCTGGGAGACAGACTGGGAAGTGGGAGACTTCACCACACTACCCAGGGTGGTCTGCAACCTCACGCTTGTTCTGGAAATTTCCTTTTAATACTGTTGATGGTGGTAACCAAAACCTGGGAAGGCAAAACCATAGCTAAGGGGAGACCACTGAATCTGAATAGTGTCGGTCCTAGTCCAGGCACAGGGACAGCGTGCATGCAGGGAAGACACTGTGCAGAGCTGGGGAGGCCAGACGCAGGCAGGACCAGCAGGCTGCTCGTGCTCCAGCCTTCCTTGCTTTGCCTGAGCCTTCAGATACCATCAGACAGCAACAGGGCTCCTCTGAGGAGAAGGCAGCCCCTTGCCGCTGCCTCAGACA
>PVJA010034689.1:0-15751 GCA_004027025.1 Myocastor coypus | reverse complement strand
ACCTTGTTTGTTTATTCACTCATTTTTTATGGCCAGCTCAGCCTGCTCTGAGGGCAGGGCTGGCACAGCATGTGGTGCCGGGGATCGAACCGTGGTCCCTGAAGCCACCCAAGCTTCCAAGCAGGCGCTTTAGACCACTGAACCATCCCACTGCCCCCCTATATTCCTTATAACTCCTAGTTCCACATTTCTTTCTATATTGTTTGTTTTAAGGTCACTTTTAGTTAGTGTTTATTTGTTTAAATTTAAATAAATTAGGTAATATTCTTTTTCAAAATACCATTAAAAAACATAAGCAGCTCAAGTAATAATAGGAAATTTAAGTAAATTATACTAAATCAAGTTTTGCTCACCTTTCCTCATTTTCTTCTTAACATTCTAGGTGGGTTGATAAGATTCTTTGGGTAAAGTTTGCAGAAGAAATCCAGGGTCACATACCAAAACTTCATTGTTTTTATTGTTTTGTTTTGTTCTTTGTGGCAGGCTCAGCCTGCCCTGGGGCAGGGCTGGGGTGGCATGTGGTGTCAGGGATGGAACCACAATCCCTGTGCTTGCCTAAGCTTGCTTAGGCAGGTGCTGTAGAGCACTGAGCTGTCTTGCCAGCCCACATACCATAACTTTGAAGCCAGAAAAGCTTTAGTAGGGCAGATGAAGAACTTAATGCTTACTTATTTGGCAAATAATAATCTAGACTAACATTATACTAACTATTGTACTTCTCCCTAGAAACTTACTGCAGAACAGGTCAAACAAGACCTGGGAGTCAATGTCTCATGAGGAGAGGGAATAAAGAGACAAATAAGATGACAGATTGTTTTAAGCGCTATGAAGATAATAAGATGATGAGAAAGAGACAAACTGAGAAAGCTCTTTTCCTAGGCCTCCTTTGTTCTTTGCCTTCTGGAGAGTGATACTGAACATCCACTGCAGTCTGCAGATATACTACCCATTATTGAACCGAGACGGAGGGACATCTGCCATAGCTATGTCAAAATCATTGGTCCAGCCCCTGCACCCATGCATAGGGAGCATAATCCAAAGAACCAAACTTTTTCCTCTGAGTATACAAGACTGCACAAACTGAAACTCACTCATAACAGACACATCCTCACTGAGCACCTACTTAGAGCCTGGGACCCATCGGAGGGGCCAGGGATACCAAAATAAAAAAGTTGATGCTGTTGCCCTCAAGGAGCTCACATACTATGGACAAGGAAAAGGCAGGCAGTGATGCTTTCAAAGCAATGTACATGCTGACACAGAAACACAAACAAGGTTCACTGGGAACGCAGAAGAGAAATAGCCAATCTAGTCTTGGAGATCAGGGAAGCCATCCTGGAGGAAGCAATGTCTGTGACAATCTATGTGTAGTGACACCAGCAGCAAGACCCTACTGGGGAGCAAGAAAGGTAGCTCTAGGGTTAAACTTAAAAGTTCTGGACTCATACAGCCTAAGTTAATAGCTTAATTACCCATCTGGCTAAAATATCCATAGCATAAGCATTACTTTGTTAGCCAGTAATATGATTCCTTGCACTTCAATGCATATCTTAGACTTCTTCTGTCATTACTTGCATAGGCATATCTTACTTCAACAGGAATCTTCTTGCCTATAGCATATTCTAGTTTGTAGGCTTTTGCCTAACACCATATGTAGTTTAATAACATCAAAACTGCTCATCTACATCAATATTTCAATGGCACAGAGTATTTCATTGTTTGACTGATCCCTAAAATATGCATCAAGTGTGAATCACAGCCCTCAAGCAATCACAATAGGTGCTGGTCCATGGCTTACATGCTTTACTAAGCCACTCCTATATTGTCAACTCTTAGATTGCTCTCAGTTCCCTAATGAGGTGCACAGATGACATGAGTGTCTTTTATACTGAACCTTTGTGTACAACCATGATGCTGTTATCTCAAGCTGTTTCCATATGTGGGAATCCTAATAAGAGCAAGGCCATGCTTTAACTTTTTGACCTATGTGCCACATTGCTGCCCTAGAAAGTTTTATCAATTTATATTCCCAATCTAAGTGTGGTGACTCACATCTGTAATCCTAACACTTAGTTGCCTGAGATGGGAAGATTGCCTTCAAGGTCAGGGTAGAATTCACAGAGACTCTGACTCAAATGTTTTCTCTGTAGGGGCCAGCAAGATGACTCAGTGGTCTAAAGCACCTGCTTAGGAAAGCTTAGGCAACTGCAGGGACTGCTGTTCCATGCCCAGCACCATGTGTTGCACCAGCCCCAGCCCCAGGGCAAGCTGAGCGGGCCATAAAATTTTTTTTTAAAGTTTCTTCTATAGGGGCTGGGGAGATGGCTCAGCAGTATGATCACCTGCCTGGCAAGTTTCTTCTATATTCTCATCAGTAGGCTATAAGAGAGTTCAATTTTTCATACCCCCACCAAGAATATTATTAACTGTGCCTTTCCTCACCAATATTCTAAGTTTAAATGGCATTTCACTATTTTATTCTGTATTTCTTCAATTATTTTTGAGATTAAAATTGTCATGTTTCTATTTACGGTGTGTGTATGTGTGTGTGTGTGTGTGTGTGTGTGTGTGTGTGTGTGTGTGTTGGGTGCATCTCCTGTTGGTTTCCTATACCTTTTTATCTATCAAATGTCCCTATTCATATCTATTTTTAAAACATGTCTGTTTAGAATATTGTTTTCAAAAATTCTGCAAACCTTTTTCTAAATTCGTCTTTTGCCTTTTTTTATGCTTTTGCCTTTCCAGTTTCTTATAACGTGTATGTGGTTCAATCTTTACATATTTTTAGAATTCAGTACTATTTAGTATTTTCATTTGAAATATATAAAATTTATTCAAGGTTTATTCTGGTGTTCTTATGTCATTTCTTATATTTAAATCTCCTATGCTATTTAAAAAATTCTTTTTGTCAAGTTTCAAGAAAATGAGGTCTAGATTTTTCTTACTTTGATAATAATGGATATCCTCGCCATATTTGGAAAGTGAAATGTTTCATTGCTTGTTGAAGTCTTTCCTGTTGTCCACTCATTTTTATAGTTTGACCTGCATAAGTTGAACAAGTATTTCTTGCCAAGTAATTCAAAGATAATTGTTATTGCACACAGTGATTAAGCTTTCTTGCTTCGCCATCCTGGCTATTCTGCTCTATGGATTTTTATGGGCTTTATAACTGACCATCCTACAAAACTATCACTATCATAGTTTTTCAGCAGATGATGTTGAATATTGTATTATTTAGTTCATTGCTTTGTTACAAATGATAATGATATTGTCTGCTTTTTATATCTCTTTTTTGGTCTCTTGGCAAAGAGAATGAGTTTAGGAATTGAGATGATCATGAATGAGCTGGGCAACATAAAGGCTGGAACAGACCAAGGTAGCCAGACAGTTCGAAAGCGGGAAGTCCCTGCTCAGCTCCACCAATTTCTGGCATCTCGGAAATAGCTTTAGTGATGCATATGTTCAGTTTTTTTTTTAAATATGTCAACCATGAGTTTTTAAAATATATATGTATATATATATAATAAGATTTTTAAATATTGAAAAATAATTCAATATTTTAAACATCAGGATAGTCAGATTCAGTCAAGGCTCATAGCATTGGCAAGACATTCTAGAAACTAGGAATGTATTGAGGTGAACTAGTAAATGTTCTTAATTATTCTAACTTGGTAAAAATGCTTCCTTCCTTTGACCAATTACCTGTTTCCCAGATGACAAATACAAATCTCTCCCCTTAAAAAGTGATTGAAAACAAGTAAAAATAACTTGCATCTCTGTCTGTGTCAGTTTCCTGTTGCTGCTACCATAGCCAACTGCAAGTGGACAACTTAGAGCCCCAGAACTATGCTGTCCAAATTCTGAGGCCAGAAGCAGGAAGTCAAGGAGGAAGCTCTGGATGAAGATCCTTCCTTGTCTTTCCCTAGCTTCTGGGTGCTCCTTGGCTCATAGCTGCATCACCCGAGTCTCTGTCTCCACCTTTGCAGGGCCTTCTCTTCAAGCATTTCTCTTCCTCTTATAAGGTCACCAGTCACTGGATTTTAGGGTCCACCTTAGGGCAGTATGATCTCACCTTAATAATTACATCTGCAAAGATCTTATTTCCAATAAAGTCATACTGCAAGGGGCCAGATAGACATGGATTTTGTATAGGGACTTCAGTCAACCCAAAGTATTATTGCTAAATAAGTTCAACCTATATTCCTCATCTCCTTTTACTCTCTTTGTTATTAGGTGGGTTCTTTCTATAATATTAGTTGGAAATTTTTGTGGTAAACTTATTTATTATGATAGTGAATAAATCCTATAGAAAGTATCTCTTTCATCAATGTGTGAAAGAGCTTTTCCTCTGCCCATTCTCCCCGAATTATCTGAACCTGTATGTCTCATGGAAGTGGGCAAAGTTCATTATCAGTTTCTTCCATGATTTCTTGTCCCATCAGACTTTTCTCCCTCTTTTTAAGTAGGTTCTTTTGCCTTATTTGGGTCAATATTTTATTTACATGAATTTAAATAAGTGTACTTTAAATTTTAATCTTTCATATCTATGAAAGTCTTTGTTAATTTTACCATTATTTATTTGTCTTTCTTTCTTTCTTTCTTTCTTTCTTTCTTTCTTTCTTTCTTTCTTTCTTTCATACGTCTTTCTTTTCTTTCTGACATGTAACCTTGCCAGGGGTTTCCTCTTCTACTGGCCATTTAAGAGCTCTTTGATTAACTTTACCAAGCCTACTGTTTTCCATTTTCTTTTCTTTTCTTTTTTTTTTTTTTTTTTTTTTTTTTTTTTTTTTTTTTTTTTTTTTTTTTTTTTTTTTTTTTTTTTTTTTGTGGAACCAGGGATCAAACTCAGGACGTTGCACTTGCCAGGCAGGCACCAGTGCCCCTGAGCTATCTCCCCAGTCCCTGTTTTCCATTTTCTAATTGACTTACATATGCTTTTACCTTTTAATTTTTGTTTCTACAATCCATTAGATTTTGTGTCTCCATCTTTTTTAATCCTCTAGGTTTGTTGTTCATTTAATAACAAAAACATTTTCAAACTTTTCTAATGATTGTTCAGAGATGTATGCATGGAGTACACTACAGCTAAGAAAGAGGTGAGAAATAAAATCTATCAAAACACATTTCTTTGCTGGAGGCCGAACTATTAACTAATGTGCTAGCCTGTTAGATAATTTTACTACTATAGGTACCAACTTTTCAGGACTTTGCTTCCTGTTGGACATTAACCAAGGTGACTAACATTTAGTGAAGGGCTGAGCTCCATCTTTCTAGCTGTGATGGAAATGGTGGCTGTTGGAACATTATCCCCTTTTCTAAACCGGTTTCATCTTCTTTGAGGGGACCCTAGGGTCTAAACAGTACTTCTCTGTGATTGTGTCAGCCATCCTGAGAATGCCACAGCTATAGCTTTAATACTTGGTGTGTTTCCTATACTGCAGCAGGGAGGCTACCCCACCAGTAACCTTAAGCTCTGCAATAAACTCTCCTCATCTGCAAGCTGTGTTGAGATTTCTGCAAGGCCTCATAAAAGACCAGTAAGGAGACATAAAGGAACATGTGATGAGAGTTGATTAGAAAAATAATAAGGTGTTATTGTTGGTTGGTGTAGGTTGAAGAATAGTGGTAAGATGTGGAATAAAACACACTTTTCAGCTGGACTGGAATATGTCTCCTTGTGATACTTTGAAAAGTCTGTCTCAAGGCATCCTGGAGTCTCCATAGAGAATCACATGGAACATCTCCTCTTGATCATTGGACTCAAAGTGGAGTTTGATGTGGAACAGTGTAAATATTCACTGACTGTCTTAGTTACTTTTTTTCTCATTGCTGCAGCAAGATGTCTGAAACCAAAATTAAAGAAGGAAAGATTTATTTAGCTCACAGTTTGTGGAGGTTTCAGTCTATACTCGGCTGGCTCCAAGGCACAGTGCCTCATGACAGAAAGCAACAGTGCATGATGGCAGAAAACCAGAAAAGCAGTAGAGGCAAAAAGGGAGGAGTAGCTGAGAGAAGGCCTATCCCTCTTATATTATATTCAGGCTATCTGCCCCAGGATGGTGTAGCACTCACATCCATGATCCCAGTATTGGACCATTAATCAATCAAAAATTCTAGAAGTTCACCCATGATTGCATGATGCTTTGGGGAGATATCTAGACACAACCTATAACACTGATGTTTTGCATATCATAGTCACCATAAAAACAAATAAAAAATCAAGGGGCGGGAGGCTTTCCCAATAGCCAGGCCCGCCTTCTTCATTTAATTCAGATCTTCATTTTAATCAGGGTCTCAGTTCCTTTTTTTTTTTTTTTTTTTTTTTTTGAGACAGGGTCTCTATACTCTGGTTTCTCTTCAGATCATATAAATCTTTCGCCTTGAGACAGGGTCTCACTGTGCAGTTCAGGCTGGCTTTGAGCTCACTTTTGTAGCCCAGGCTGATCTCGAACTCACAACGATCCTCCTGCCTCAGCCTCCCAAGTGTTGGGATTACAGGTGTGAGCCACCACGCCCGGCAGGGTCTCAGTTCTAATATTTCATTCTTAAAATTATTGTCATTAACAGAAATTTGCTGAACATTTTATGTGCCAGATACTGCACTTAAGTGTTCTTTCTCAAAAGCTTTACTGGTATAGAACTTGCATAGCATGAAATTGACTCATTATAAGTACACAATTCAAAGAATGTATAGGGTTGGGCAGTTATTATCACAATCTAGGATTAGAATACTCCATTTCTTCCCAAGATTCCCTCCAATCTATTTGCAGTTCTATTTTCAGCTCCAGATAGCTATTGGTTTGCCTTCTAATTAAACTGCCTTCTGAGGGGCCAGGGAAATAGCTCAGCAGCATAAGTACCTGCCTGGCAAGCTTAAAAGTCCAGAGTTTGATCCCCAGTACCAAAAATAAATAAATAAGCAAACTGCCTTCTGACACTATAAATGTCTTTTATGGAATTTCATGGAAATTGAATTGTGCATACATAAAATTTACATCTCACTTCCTTAACATAGTAGAGTAGTCTTGAGGTACTTCTATGTGGTAGCACATACTAGTATTTCATTCCTTTTCTAATGTTGAACAGTATTTCATGGATATGCCACATTTTGTGTACATTGAGAAGTTGATGAAATTTGGACCCTTTCATCTTTTTAGACATTATGAATAATGTCCCCATAAACATTCACTTACAAGCATTTATGTGGACATTTATTTTCATCTCTTTTGGATAAATGCCTACAAGTAAAGTTATTAGGCTATATAATAAACTTAGGTTTAACCTTTGAAGAAATTGTCAAAATGTTTTCCACAGTGGCTGCAACACTTTACACTTTTACCAACAATATATGAGGATTCTGTTTTCTCTAGAGGGTTGCTAATATTTTGTATACTCTGTCTCATCATAGCCAGACACATGGGTATGTAGAGGTATCTTAGCTGGATGTACATAGATTGTCTGTGCTGCCACCAACATTGATTTAGTCACAGCAGGCTAGTTATGCAGTGGTAAACAACCCCCAAACCTCAGTGGCTTGAAACAATTCAGTGGCTTTTATTTCTTATGCATGCTATAGATATAATGGTGATCGGAACTAGGGAGGAAGGATAGTGCTCATCAGAGACTCTCAGACTGATGGGAATTCATCAGGGAGTAAATGGTAGACTGCTTGTAGGGATCATGCCTCCTCCAGAAATCAGGGTGAATAATAGAGGTAAGGCCTTTAAGAGCTCATGATGAGATGATTAAATCATGAGGACACAGCTCTCCGGAATGGGTGAAGTTTTTACTATGGACGTGGGTTGGTTATTAAGGGAATGTGCCCCTGATGAGTTCTCTTTTTTAATTTTTAAATATATTTATTTATTTGGTATAGGGCCTTGCTACACACCTTGGATTTGTAGTGATCCTCCTGTCTCAGCCTCCTCAATGCTGGGATTACAGGTGTGCTCAACCATGCCAAGTTTCCGGGCCTGCTTGGTGTACCCAGGGCTCCAGGGCCTGCAGAGCACACAGTACCAGAGATTGAACCTGAGCTATTTCACTTACCAGGCAGGTGCCAGACTGATGAGCTACCTCCCCAGCCAGCCCCAAGAAGGCTGAATTCTTGCCTGCCCTTCTATCATATTATACTGTAGCACAAAGGCACTCATTAGAGTGTGACACCAGCTCCTAGACTTACAAGACTCTAAATCTGAGAAATACATTTGTTGACCATTTTTGTCAGTTTATGATTTTCTCAGACACAGCTTTTCTTTAAGCTTCTACCTAGTAATAAAAAATCATTTTCATTTCATTAATTGGTATATCACATGGTTGTGGTCAACTCCAAAGTGGGTAAAAAGAGGCCAGTCAGATAGATGGCTCAGCAGATTAAAGAGCCTGCTTAGGCACACTCAGGGTCTTGGGTTCAATCCCTGGTGAGCCATTCCATGCCAGCCCTGCCCCTGGGGCATACTGAGACAGCCATTGAGACTGAGCATGATGTTGGACATCTGTAATCTCAGCACTTGGGAGGCTGAAAACAGGAGGATCACTACAAGTCTGATCTGTATAGTGAGACTCTCTAGACCTTGTACTAAATGCATAAAAAAGTAGTTAAAAATAAAATAATAATTCATCATATACAGAGGGAAAGACAAATTAGAATATTTGTGAATACCTGTGATTTACAGAAATGCTAAGGTACCAGCATCTTCTTACAGATTAACACACTGAAGCTCAGAGTTTAAACCCCTTCATGAGAATATATCGCTAATAAATTGAGCCCAAGCATGCATTCTCATCTACAATGTTAAAATTTCATCAATGCACTATTTATTATATATAGTTTTAAAGTTTTTAAAAAATACCTTGGAGAAATGCCCTTTGAGGGTGTAGAAAGAAACCTTTGGCACATGATTTTTTTTTTTTTTTTTTTTTTTTTTTTATGGCCAGCTCAGCCTGTCCTGGGGGTGGGGCTGGTGCAGTATGTGGTGCTGGGAATTGAAGCATGGTCCGTGTGGTTGCCTAAGCTTGACTAAGCAGGCGCTTTAGACCACTGAGCCATCTTGCTGGCCTCTGGCACGTGACTATTAATCTTCTAATGGAGTAGATCCCACAACTAGAGACATCTATTTCATGGTCTCTTAGTTCACTGAATGTTATTGCCTGACTTAGGTGAGGGCCCATGGAATCATCTTCTAAAAGGCAGAGAAGGACCCTGGTGTTGTCAACACCTTCATAGCCACAAATTGTATCCTGCTATCAAACCCCCAGCATGCACCATGTTTTTGTTCTCAAAAAAATAAAAAAAAAAACAGTTAAGAACAACTTCCAAACAGAAAGCCCTGTGGCACTGAAGTGTAGCAAGCTTCTTAATTAGAAGTTAGCGAAGATATGAGGGAGGGAGTATTATAGTGAAGAGTGATACAGCCCGTGATTCTTGGTGAGCTTGGTGCTCCAACAAAAGAGAAACCACAGGGTTACAGGTACTATGTGCTCAGTACACTGTAATGGTTAGGTCCATGGGCTCCAGGATAGTACCCACTTTGGAAAACTGGCTATAAAATCTGGCTTTGAACATTTGTATAATGCTCCAAGTCTTGGTTATCTCCTTTAGGATTGCGTCAGAAAATACAGGAAAAAATACATAGGAATAGCATGGCTCCTAGAACTAGTGGAGTTGTCAGTGATTGTGTTCATACATAATATGAATTTCTTTACAATCATCATTTTTTGGGTAGTTCAAAGGAGAAAATTCTCTGGATTTGGTGTTTAAAGATTTATTAGACTTTGAATCATATTCTTGATGGAAGTCATCCTCAGATCTTCCACTTTTGAGAATGCCCTTACTGTGGTCAACACTGGTCCAGCCACATTCCAGATAAGTGGAAGAAAAGATGGGAATTCAAGAAGACATTGACAGAGGATGGGGAGATAGCTTGGGAGAATAAGCACTTGCCTGGCGAACTCAAGGACCTGAGTTCAATCCCCGGTCCCACAAAAAGGAAGAAGAGGGAGGAGGAGGAGGAGGAGGAGGAGGGAGAGGAGGAGGAGGAAGAAAGAGAAGAGGATGGAGGAAAGTACTTCAAGTCTTGCAAGAAAACAAATCCCAGCCCAGAATGATATACTCTGAAAAACTCTCTTTCAAGTTCAATGGAGAAGTGAAATACTTCCAGGACAAAGAATAACTAAAGAATTTCATAATGACAAAGCCAATCCTACAGTTTACTAAAAGATGTTCTAGAGAGAGATCAAAATGACAGCACCATGAAGGAGAATGGAAAGACCCACCAAATAGGACAAACAAACACAGGAGAAAAAGAGGTATAGACAGCAGTAGTCTTTCAGCTCCTCTTTTGTATATAGCAGAAAAACATTTCCATCAGCATATCCTACCAATGGCCTACTCCTGCACCCTATGGGTCACGATTCTGTCTGGGTCTACAGGGTGGATATCAAGAAAATAGCAGTAGCTCAGTCCCACAAGTGACACCTGGCCACCACTAAGCATCATGGACACTATCCATGTACACGACATACTAAATCTTTGTGTGACATCCTATCCCCAAACTGTTAGAAGTTTTGGTCATATATTTGCCATTCCAGTATTTATGCTATGTTTTATTCTTACTAATTCCTTACTAACATGGAAACTTTTTCTTAGGTCATATCTTTGTATATATCAACCGATTCAAATACTGTGTGAGTACTCTGAATTGATTACAGATTCATACATATGATATGCAACATTCTGGCCTCTAAGTTGGATTCATGATTTGATTTGAATTTTGAACTATTGTTTTGAAATATTTAATTTAATTTTTATTAATTCACACTCAATTAACTTTCTGAATATCATTTAATTATAACTTTTGTTTCATGATTCATACTGTATCTTTGACTTGCAATCTACTTATAAGACATGGCATGATATTTTCTCCTAGCATTAGCAATTTTAAAAAGAAAAAAAGGAAAAAATTTACATATATAACACAAGAGAGGATAGATGTACAGCTACTTTGTCTTAGTTCATTGAGAATAAAAGTATGTACTAATGTTTAGACAAGATATCAGGTCTGTATCTTATCCTCTGAATAATTATGAAGACAACTATATACATTGTATTAATTATTTCTAATCATCCTACTAGTCTTGAAGCTGTTTTATTGCTGTTTTATCCTTGTTTCTCATTAAAATGAATAAAAAACATTAGAAATGATATGGAATTTCACTAAGCAAAATAATAGGAATTGAACCATGGGTGTTATATCGTATATTGTTGTCTCCAAATTAGTTGTTCAGATTACCCTTTCTATTTTAACAAGGGAGGTGAAGTAAGCAGAAGAATAGCAAGGAAAAGGGAAGCGAGAAATATTTACAACAAATGGACTCCTATTATTATCAGAAGGACTGACTTTCTCACCAAATGGCTCATTATTAATTTATTCTCCATCCTAGTTGGGAAACTCAGATTTATTTGTTGAGTTGCCTACTCAGTGTTCTTAGCCCTAGGGGAAAGGAGGTGTGATAATGTTCCCATGAGCTATTGTCATGATAGAAACAAACAAACAGATCAATGGAAAATAAAAATTATCTTATGTGGGATTTAATACTATTCAAAAAAAAAAAAACTAACAAGGGATTACAATAGGTAGTGGGTGAGTTAGGATATGTGAGGACGGCATTCACAGGGTGGTGGCAGAATCAGGAGCCAGTTTGGTCCTGAGTGAGTGAGGTTGGAGTTTCCAACAGAAAAGTCGTGTTCAGAATCAGATTCTTAAGGAGTGGGAAAGTAGTTAGCGGCTGTAACATGATATCCTGGGCATTATCTAAAGGACACTACAGAGACCTGCTCTTTGCCCTTGATTCAATCAGAAAGCAAAGCAGATGTTGTCTTAATAGCTTTCCAGTCCAATAGCCAAGAGAAAACAAAGTATGTCATACATCTGGTTGTGTTTAAAGGCAAGATTACAACACACACCCAACAAACACTGGTCTCAGCTAAAGCAAAAGGGATTCCATTTCTAATTGCAGCTGAGTCAATCTAGTTAACTACAACGATGCCTGTTTTCAAGTTCAGCCAAAACAGTCAGAAGTACACAGTACTTAGAATGCTTTCTTCTCTTCTTTGTAAAGTGGCAACCTACCAGTCTGTTTTTTTTAATGTCAGCGTGCTTAGTACTTCAGCTTTGATGGCAAGTGATCAATATCCAGTCTCCAAGGTGGAGAATGCACTACCCAGCAAGATGCACAACACTTATGGAACTCCCTGCTGCGTGTCATGTCCATCATCCCTGCCAAGAGCCCAGGGCCTCCACATCCAGTCCAACTGGCTGGCACCTATTGGCTTCATTTTGAGGTCCTGAGATGTTAGTGGAGCCCTCTCAGACACACTACCTCAGGCTTAGCACTGGCCCACTTGTGCTGTTGATTTCCAGAAGAAGGAAGGGTGGGAGGTGGTGTGGATGGAGGGCTGATTTTAGCTTTGCTATTTGGGGCTTCTTGAATCATCTTTGACGGAAAGCTGGAGAGACCAGGGTAGGAAGATGAGTGAAGCATATTGCATTTAAAAGATCTCACTCAAAAATAAATAAACAAACAAACAAACTCACTCAGATATGGTGAAAAAGCCTGACAACGATGCCAGGCTTCCAAACTGCAGAGAGTTTGCTTCCTCAACTGCTGCAGGTCATATTACAGGCTCTCTGACGGAAAGGGGTTAGGGCATCTCCTGAGGACTTGAGCAGCCCTGGGTTCAAATCTCAGCTCTATCATTTGTTGTCTGTTTAAATGTGTAATTTGTTTAAACTCTAGAGCAGGAAGGCAAACCTTTTATACTTTTCAATGAAAACAAGCAGCTTGCTGTGGAACGTGTCATAGGTTCATCATTGCTATGCTAGGCTCTGCTTTCCTCATCCGTGAAATGCATATAATACTACTTGCCTCTTAGGGATATTCTGAAGAGGGATGAGGATGCCTGTGGAAATACTCAGGTCAGTTCTGCCACGTATTCGCATCTGTGCTGAGGGACAGTAAGTTCTCTCTGGCTCCCTCCCCAGGTCTTCCCTCTTCCCTGACCAGAAGATCTGACTTTCTCACGAAATGGCTCATTCTTACTTTATTCTTCGTCCTAGTTGCCTTCTCTCCTCCGGTTTCTCTTCATGACTGCCTGAACCCTAGACAATCCCTATGATGTCAACCCTGATCTTTCCTTCCATGTGTGTGTGTGTGTGTGTGTGTGTGTGTGTGTGTGTACTAATCCCAGGGCTTTCACACTGAACTACACTCCAAGCCCTTTTTTAGTTTTTGAGACAGAGTCTTGCTAAGTTGCTAACTTGCCAAGGCTGGGCTTAAACCTATGTTCATACTACCTCAGCCTCCTAGAGTTCTGCGTGATTTTTCAAATTCTTCCTTAGACTAGATATTTTTCAGAAGCAACATGGGATAGCAGCCAGCAATCCAAGCAGAGGGCAAGAAGACTGCCCTATGCCTGTCAAGTGGCCATACGCATTCCATGTCATAATAATCGGTGCCTATGGACATTTCTTGGGAAATTTTTTAAAAATGCATAGGTCCCTATTAATTTGGAAAATAGCTTTGTTTGCCCTAACTTCCCCACTTTAATGATGTAACTACATCCTCATATTCCTGGTCTCTTCTCAATGTGCTTTTCTTTAACTATTCTCAATTAAGCCTCTCAACACCCTTCCCCATGGCTTTTCTAGGTGAATAAATGTTGTTCACCTGGGTTTCTAAATAATTTCATTTTATTGGCAATGACAAAGCCAGAGAAATAAACTGATTTACCAAAAGGTTACCAAATTCAGAGCGGCAGAGCCAATACAGGCACCAGTCTACTAACCTCCAGGTCTAGCTGCTTTTATCTTATGCTCAGCACTCACCTGTCTTCTTCGAGGCACCAATCATCTGCCTTAATTATGCCTTAATTATATGGCATCCAGCATATTACATTGTGATGATAGATATGTTTTATAGGTAGGCCGACCAAGCAGTTAACTGTGGGAACCATGTGTCTATTGAAATGTAGAGCAAATGAGGAACAGAATTTTTATTTCTCTCTCTCTCTCTCTCTCTCTCTCTCTCTCTCTCTCTCTCTGGCAGGGTCTCACTATGCGGCTCAGGCTGGCCTTGAACTCACTGTGTAGTCCACAGTGAATTCATGGCTTTGAACTCATGGATACCATCTTGCCTCAGCAAGTGCTAGGATTTCAGGCATGTGCCATCACACCTATATAATTTTTTAATTTTTAATAATACTTAATTTTTATGGCTACATGTGGCTAGTGGCTACCATATTAAACTGGGAAGCTCTACAGGCCAGAAATTGTACCTCATCTATAAACCCAATGAGTGCAAGCATTATCTGAATAGAAGATCCTTGCACTAACAATCAAGGGCAACCCACCTGGACTTTATTAGGTGCTAACTGAAGTTTCATTTAATGACAGGGCACAACCTAAGGTACCTTTATCGAAGATATTTCCACCCTTCCCTGCAACATCCTACCCTTTTGCCTTATCTAAGCCCAAGTGTACCTGACTTCAGGAGGAGCTCTAGTTCTACCTTCCCACCCTGAAGCAGAAGGAAAGGATTGTTCTCTGGGACTCTTCCTAAACAGTATTTGTCTCCAGATACAGGAAAAAGTAGAGGGCCCCTGTTGTGCTGAAAGCTCTAAGCAAGTGGATGAGAAAAGAGAGTTTTCTAGTGGGATTGTGGAAACAGCACAACTGTATTAAAGAGGAGAGGTATTATGTAATTTATCCTTCTCCATCTTCCTATAATGTCTTTAGTAAAAGCAGACATTATAAACTACAGTGATACATAGATAACTGAAAGGGGAAAATCACATGTTACCAATAAATACACTCAGTGTACTAGGAATAGATGCAGATTTTCTCCATCAGATAAAGGACATCTATGAAACATAGAGAGTTAGGCCTGCGCGCCCGCCGCGGGTAAGCTCCCTGCGCCCTTCTGCCCCACCTCTGCCTTCCCACGACTAACTTCCTGTTCCAGCCCAGACCCAAACCGCACCGCTGGGAGCTGAGGCTGCGCGCCTGCCGCGGGTAAGCTCCCTGCACCCCTCTGTCCCGCCTCTGCGTTCCCGCGACTAACTTCCTGTTTCAGCCCAGACCCAAACGGCACCGCTGGGAGCCAAGCCCGCGCGCTGGCTGGGTCAAGATCCCTGCCCCGCCTTCCACTCCCCCGCTCCCCCCCCTTTTTTATTAACCCCTCCAGCTCAAGCTCCAGCATTGAACCCATCAAATAGCCCGTTTGGCAACCGATCTGGTCGACGAGCCTACCAGGACTATTCAATCCCAAAGCTCCACCTCCACCTACAGACCACATCCCCCAGGATTCACAAAAGCTAGCAGCCAGAGCTCCAACACAAGAGTCAGGAACCTCTGTAGAAGAATCACCTTGGAGTCTCCAGACCACACGCCCATAGACACAGCATAACACCACCAAAGTGCAGAGGTCACTTCCATACAAAATGATAACAACAAGGAGTAGGAGGCAATCTCAGGACCGGTGCCCACCCAAACTAAATACAGAAGACACTATCATGGAAGAAAATGAGAATTATATAGATGAAACCTCTGAATTGGTAGCATCTGAGGCAGACACACAAGTGCAGAAACTTATAGAGCAACTGAGATCAGAGATAACATCTGAAGTAAAAAAAGAAATACATGAAGTGGAAAAACGGCTGGAGAAACGTATAGAGGACATCAGAGCAGAAATA
>PVJA010034688.1:8023-22538 GCA_004027025.1 Myocastor coypus | reverse complement strand
GCCAGGCCTGGTGGCGCACGCCTGTAATCCTAGCACTCGGGAGGCTGAGGCAGGAGGGTCGGTCAGAGTTCAAGACCAGCCTGGGCTACAAAACTGAGCTCAAGGCCAGCCTGAACTGTACAGTGAGACCCTGTCTCAAAAAAAAAGGGAAAAACAAAGTCTCTCTCTCTTTTTTTTTTTTTTTTGGCCTTTTTGAGACAGGGTCTCGCTATGCAGTTGAGGCTGGTCCTGAGCTCACTTTTTGTAGCCCAGGCTGGTCTCAAACTCGCACCAATCCTCCTGCCTCAGCCTCCCGAGTGCTTAAAATGTATTTTTTTTAAATTTTATTTATTTATTTTTCTTGTTTCAGAACCTTTGTTTGTTTATTCACTCATTTTTATGGCCGGCTCAGCCCGCCCCGAGGGCAGGGCTGGCATAGCATGTGGTGCTGGGGATCGAACCGAGGTCCCTGAAGCCGCCCAAGCTTTCCCAAGCAGGTGCTCTAGACCACTGAGCCATCCCGCTGGGCCCCTAAAATGTATTTTTTATGTTAAAATGTAGATAGCTTTAGGCAGATATGTATTTTATTTTATTTTATTTTTTGGGGGGACCAGGGTTTGAACTCACGACCTTGCACTTGCCCAGCAGGCACTTGTGCCTCGGAGCTATCTCCCCAGCCCCAGATATGTATTTTAAAAACATGGTAGTTTTTTTTTTTTTTTTTTTTGGTCTTTGTGAGATAAGGTCTCACTATGCAGTTCATGCTGGCTTTGAGCTCACTTTTGTAGCCCAGGCTAGTCTCAAACTCATATTGATCTTCTTGCCTCAGCCTCCCAAGTGCTGGGATTACAGGATTGCACCACCATGCCCAGCTTTACAAGGAAAATTTGAAATTAAGAGCAAATAGTATTTTAGCATAACAATTATGACATTATCTTATTAAAAGTATTATCCTTTTTCTTTTAATCTGTAAAAGTACATTTCATGCCAGGCATGGTAGTATGTGTCTGTAATCCCAGCACTTGAGAGGCTGAGGCAGGAGGATCACTGCAAGTTGCTATGCTACAAAGTGTATTCTTTTGGCGCTGGGGAGATAGCTCAGTATAATAAGTGCTTGCCTGGCAAACGCAAGGACCTGAGTTTAATACCCCATCCTGTAAAAAAAAAAAAAAAGTCGAGGTCGCACGACCTTGAGACTTTGCACTTGCCAGGCAGGCACTTGTGCCACAGAGCTATCTCCCCGGCCTCAAGTGTGCAGGATTTGTGTGACATAAAGGTTCAATTTATGGTCTCAAAATCATACCAATCCTCCTGTCTCAGCCTCCCAAGTATTGGGATTACAGGTGTGTGCCATCACGCCTGGCTCACATGGTAAAATATTGACAGACACAACCCACATCAAAAAATCCTTATGGGGAACTGAGAACTTACATATAGACTTGAGTACTACTATAAAAAATAAATTATACATATATTATTATTTATTAAGTAGAATGAGATCTTTCCTTTTCAAATTTTCTAACAGTTACTGAGTAAACATAATTCTAATATGATTATCTTAAAAGGACAAGTCTAAGTTTAAAACAACCTGGGACGAGAATCTAGTATAATAAGCGTACCTAATAATGATATTTGTATTATCAAAAATAAAGCAGATCAGCCGGGCGTGGTGGCTCACGCCTGTAATCCCAGCACTCGGGAGGCTGAGGCGGGAGGATCAGTGCGAGTTTGAGACCAGCCTGGGCTACAAAAGTGAGCTCAAGGCCAGCCTGAACTGCATAGTAAGACCCTGTCTCAAAAAGACAAAAAAAATAAACAAGCAAATAAAAAAATAAAGCAGATCACTAAAAAAAAAAAAAAAAAGAGTACTTTGAAAATAAACTACTTACTTCTCCTCCAAGAACTCTGGCCAGTAAGAAAATTGTCAGGGAGCCAAATATCCAAATGGTTATGATCCATGAGACCACCTTTAAAGGGGAAAAAAAGTCATATAATATTATAATATTACACGAAGCAAGCTGATTTTTCAGGAATTTAGTTCTCTACCATTCAAAAAATAGTTTGACATAAACAGGTGCAGATTATAGAAACATGGTATGAGTCTGCAGTATCTTTCTAAAACTTAGTAAGAATACAATATATAATGCAATTTTATAATCAAACTGAATTTTAGCAAGTATCATTAGTCTTAGGGAAAGCTCAGCATTTCAAGGCATAAAAATGTTTTTATTTTTATTTATTTATTTTATTTTTTGTCTTTTTGAGACAGGGTCTCACTATGCAGTTCAGGCTGGCCTTGAGCTCACTTTGTATCCCCAGGCTGGTCTCGAACTCACACCAATCCTCCTGCCTCACTCTCCCAAGTGCTAGGATTACAGGCATGTGCCACTCATGCCCAGCTTCAGATCTTGGCTTTTAAATATACTCCAATTAAAGGAACTAAAATTCCTTGGAGAAATAGTTTCTTCAAGAGCTATAGTGGGAATTTGTCACGTCTGCACCCTCTGCTCTGTATAACATTTGTGAGGACAACAATATGCAGTGTCTCAACTATTGTGAATGTGCTACTAACATGTTTTGAAACTCTCATTGTTATCTATTATTAAAAGTAATAAAAATTAAAAGTAAAAAAAAAAGAGCTATAGTGGGGAAAAGACAAGATTAGCTTAGAACACTTTGTGGAGTCACAGGACAGGAAAGTGTCAAGAAGAAAAAGTGGAGGGAGGTATGTTGAAAGGATACAGGGCTAGGGAGTAGAATAAATGCTTGCCTGGCAAGTGCAAGGACCTGAGTTCAATCCCTGGTTCTGAAAAAAAAAAAAGCAAGGAAAGAAAGGATGCAGAAGGCCACCTGAAAGAGTGGTTCAAGATGGAACAATGTGAACAATCAAATGATAATTTAGGATTGTAAGTGGGAGAACATTCACGAGCCTATAACTGATATGAATACGGTAACTGAGTAATGGGAAAAAGGGACAGTTGTTCCTTAGAGAATAACAATTAATAAATATGGAAAGAATGAAAGAAACAGGAAAATCATCATTTAGTAAATACCAGTGTTAAAATTGCTGTATGTGAGACACACCAATGGATGGTACAGTTAGTAGGAAAAAAGTATAATAGACCATTTCCGTAATGGCAAAATATTTCCAGAAGTTACTAATTATAAAGAGAAATACAGGGGACTGGGGAGATAGCACTGTGGCACAAGTGCCTGCCTGGCAAGTGCAAGGTTGTGAGTTTGAACCCCGGTCCCTCAAAAAAAAAAAGAGAAATACAGCTACTTCACAGTAGAGGAGATGGACAGAAATATTGCATCACTAATACCACCAGAACTGTCCTAACAGTATCACATGCCCTCTGTTAGTATACAGGAGGAACACAAGGTCCTTTCTGTGGTAATCTCATAAAAAATACAGAGCCCCAATCCAATCCCGAGAAACTATTCAATCAACCCAAACCGAGTGTTTTTTTTTTTTTTCTTTTGGAAACAGAGCTTTGCTGCTTTTTTTTTTAAATTATTTTTTGGGGCCCTGGCAGGATGGCTCAGTGGTCTAAAGCGCCTGCTTGGGGAAGCTTGGGCGGCTTCAGGGACCGCGGTTCGATCCCCGGCACCACATGCTGCGCCAGTCCTGCCCTCGGGGCGGGCTGAGCCGGCCATAAAAATGAGTGAATAAACAAAGGTTCTGAAACAAGAAAAAAAATAATAAATAAAATTAAAAATTCTTAAATTTTTTTTTTAAATTTTATTTATTTTTTTCTTGTTTCAGAACCTTTATTTGTTTATTCACTCATTTATTATGGCCGGCTCGGCCCACTCCGAGGGCAGGGCTGGCGCAGCATGTGGTGCCGGGGATCGAACCGCGGTCCCTGAAGCCGCCCAAGCTTCCCCAAGCAGGCGCTTTAGACCACTGAGCCATCCTGCCAGGGCCCTGCTGCTTTACATCAGGTGAGCTTTGAATTCACTATGTAGTCCAGGCTGGCCTCAAACTTACAGTGATCCCCCTCACTCACCCTCCCCAGTGCTGGGATTACAAATACACACTCCCACACCTGGCTGAGAGACATTCTATGAAGATTCAGTAACCTTCAGCTTTTAACCTTAGAATCATTTGTCCAAATAGATTACACAACAGAAAAAACTAGAAATGCTGTAGATGAAGAATAAGAGGTAAGGAGACCAGAGTCCCTATAATCTTTCAACATAATACATGATAGAAACTACTGATTTGGGTAAATATTAGCAGTATTAGTTTAATAATATATTAAAGATCTTGTAGTGTGGAGATTACTATGGATTATTCAAGTGTATCTTAAATGTAGTAACAACTGTCCTTAAAAGAAGTCAGAGAAAGATTTGAGTATAATAGAGGAAAAGGTTAAGGAACTAGGAAATGGACTGTATTGACACACAGAGGAGCTAAAACCGCTGGCAGCTTCTAGAAGTGAAACAGACAAGCAAAGGATTCTTTCCTGAAATGCCAAAGGAATCACCCAACTGATACTTTGACCTTAGTTCTTTAGGATTCAGTGTTGCACCTCTGACCTCCAGAACTATTATTATTATTATTATTTTTTTTTTATTTTTATTTTTTCAGTACCAGGGATCAAATTTGGGATGTTGCACTTGCCAGGAAGGCAATTATGCCACTGAGCTATCTCCCAGGCTGACCTCTAGAATTATAAAAGAATACACTTGGACTTTTTTTTTTTTTTTTTTTTTTTCTCTTTTTGAGACAGGGTCTCGCTATGAAGCTCAGGTTGGCCTTGAACTCACTTTTGTAGCCCAGGCTGGTCTTGAACTCACAGTGATCCTCCTGCCTCAGCCTCCCAAGTACTAGGATTACAGGTGTGCGCCACCAAGCCCCAGCTACACTTGGACCATTTAAAGCAAATAAGCTATGGTAACTTGCTATGAGAACAAAAAATGAATGTTCTTCTAAAAAAACAAAGAGGGGCCTGGCAGGATGGCTCAGTGGTCTAAAGCGCCTGCTTAGGAAAGCTTAGGAGGCTGCAGGGTCCGCGGTTCAATCCCTGGCACCACATGCTGTGCCAGCCCTGCCCTCAGGGTAGGCTGAGACAGCCATAAAAATAAATAAACAAACAAACAAACAAACAAAAGTTCTGAAACAAGAAAAAAAAATAAAAAAGAAAGAAAGAAATTAATTCACTTTGAAGTCACTAAAGAGCTATATTTCTTTAAACACTTAACCGCCAGGCATGGTGATGATGAATGCCTGTAATGCCAGCACTTGGGAGGCTGAGGCAGGAGGATCAGTGTGAGTTGGAGACCAGCCTGGGCTACAAAAGTGAGCTCAAGGCCAGCCTGGGCTACAAAAGTGAGCTCAAGGCCAGCCTGAACTGCATAGCGAGACCCTGTCTCAAAAAGACAAAAAACAAAACAAAACAAAACAAAAACACTTAAGTGGGGATAAGGGCCTGTGAGTTAGCTCAGCCAACTAAGTGCCTGCAAGCGCAGGGACCAGGGTTAGAGGTCCAGTCCCGTATGCTACGCTGGCCATGGCCCCAGGCATGCTGAACCAGTGACTAGGTTTGGGCATGGTGGCACACGCCTGTAATCCTAGCACTGGGAAGGCTAAAAACAAGCAGATCACTGAATCCAAGCTGCATAGTGAGGTTCTGTACCAAATACATAAAATGAAGGAAAAAAAAAGAAAAAGTTCCCTAAAACTTAAATGGGTATAGAGTGATGTCATGTTTAGATGGTAAAGATTCTCAAGGTAAGACAAAGTGATTAAAATAACAGTAATGATAGAAAAAAACATCCTAGGGCCAGAGAGATAGCTTAATGAACTAAAACACCTGCAAGCTTAGGCAAGCACAGGGATCATGGTTCAATGCAGCACCAGCCCCATCCTTAGGGCAGGCTGAACCTAGTGGCCTATGTCTGTAATCCTAGCACTGGGGAGGCCGAAAACAGGAGGATCACTATAAGGCCAAGCTGCTAGTGAGATCCTGTAACAACCGAATACACTTAAAACAAAACATACTAGAGCTGACTATGGTGGTCATGCCTATAATTTAGTACTCTTGAAAACTGAGAAACCGGGCGTGGTGGCTCACGCCTGTAATCCCAGCACTTGGAAGGCTGAGGCAGGAGGATCGTTGTGAGTTTGAGACCAGCCTGGGCTACAAAAGTGAGCTCCAGGCCAGCCTCAACTGCATAGCAAGACCCTGTCTCAGAAAGACCAAAAAAAAAAAAGAGAGAGAGAAAGAAAACTGAGAAAGAAGATTCTAGTGGGACCCTGACTCAAAATACAAACTAAAACATAAAAAAATGGCTGAGAGTCTGAATGTCTTGGGTTCAACCAGAACAAAACCCAGAAAACTTACTGAAACTATATCATGCCTGATTTATTTTTTAAAATTTCTTTTATCTTTATTTGTTTATTTCTTTATTGTCTTTTTGAGACAGGGTTTCACTATGCAGTTCAGGCTGGTCTTGAGCTTACTTTTGTAACCCAGGCTGGTCCTGATCCTCTGGCCTCAGCTTCCCAAGTCCTGGGATTACAGGCGTGCGCCACCAGGCCCAGCTATGCATGATTTATTGAAAGTAGTAGTGTCTTGCCAGGTAGCTCCATTGGTTTAAAAAATGAAGTAGAGGTTGTGATATTGCTTAATGGTACAGCATATGCCTCACATGTGCAAGGCCCTGGGTTCAACGATAGTGCTTGGAAAAATAGCTACTAATTCATTTTTCCCCTTATTTTTGAGACAGGCTCTCTGTTTTAGGCTGGGCTTGAACTCACTAAAGTGCAGGCTAATAACCTTACACTCACATTAATCCTTTTGCCTCAGCCTCCTGAGTGGTGCGATTACAGGCATGTGCCTGTAAGCAAAACAAGCAAAAGCTGCTGATTTAAAAATTCAAAAGTAAATAAAAGGTAGGAACATAATTATGTTATTACATTTCAAACTCTATCCTTCTGGGAGAACATAAGGGCAGGGGTAAATTCCTTGGCCACTGGTTGATTCTAGCCAGCTGAAGTTATCACACACACCTCCACTGTGCTGGAAATACTAGGGTCTTCTATGTGAATGATGAGAAGACACACTTTGTCATGTACTAACCTAAGGGCAAAATTCTATGCTTTTGGACAACAGAGCAATTATGGGAATGAACAAGAAATAATGGTGCTTCTTTTGCATGGCATAGTTTATCAAGAAACAAAAAGTGACTGATACAAATGGGCAAAGATAAAGCACTCAATTTTAGTTAAAAAAAGTTCAAAGATTTAGAATTTGTATAAAAGGTACACACTTACCCTAAATTGTCCATATAGCGATATCATAGAAAAGAATAGAACAACAGCCAGAGGACCCCAAAAGTCAGGATTGTCTCTCACTACTTGTCTGTTAAAACCAAGTGATGGCATTGGCATCAAAACACATCGGATTTTGTAATAAATATCCTTTAGATCGATATCCAGTTCTTCCCTGTAATTAAAAAAAAAAAATTCTCAAAAAGTGCACAATTCTAAGTACTATGACAATTACAAAATAATTTAAGAAAAGTTTAGGTTGGGCGTGGTGGTGCATCCTTACACTTCCAGCACACAGGAGATTGAGGCAGGATGCTTATGAAGTTGAGGTCAGTTTGGGCTACACAGTAAGTCTGAAGTTAGCACAAGATACATTTTAAGTCTTGGTCTCAACCTCCAAAAGTATATATGTATGTATGTATGTATGTATTTTTTGACACAGGGTTTTGTTATGTACTCCATGCTGGCCTCATGTTTGCAGTGATCCTCTGACTTTAGCCTCTTGTGTGCTGGGAGTATAGCGGTATGTCAGAGCTGGCATGAAAATGCTTGCTTGCTAGCTAGCTAGCTAGCTAGCTAGCTATTTATTTATTTATTTATTTATTTATTTATTTATTCTTTCTTTCTTTCTTTCTTTCAGAAACTTTGTTTATTCACTCATTTTTATGGCTGGCTCAGCCTGTCCTCAGGGCAGGGCTGATGCAGCACGTGGTGCCGGGGATTGAACCACGGTCCCTGAAGCCACACAAGCTTTCCCAAGCAGGGCGTTTTAGACCACTGAGCCATCCCACCAGGCCCTGAAAATGCTTTTTTTTTTTAAAGAATTTTTTATTTTATTTATTTATTTTTTTCTTGTTTCAGAACCTTTGCTTGTCTATTCACTCATTTTCATGGCCGGCTCAGCCCACCCCGAGGGTAGGGCTGGCGCAGCATGTGGTGCCAGGGATGGAGCCTCAGTCCCTGAAGCTGCCCAAGCTTTCCCAAGCAGGCGCTTTAGACCACAGAGCCATCCCGCCGGGCCCCGAAAATGCTTTTTAAGTTTAAATAATAACAGTATGATAGTCACAAGTTAACAAAGTATCTGCATGTGAAATGCCACAGTTCACTGTCCAAGGTGAGCTATCTCAGCTTCATAGAGATGGTTCACAATTGCAGTATCTTGGAAGCTGGGATACATCTCACAGCAGCTGATGCCTTACGACTGCTGTTAGCCTGCAGTGAGGCGAAGTGCTTTCTTCTGCCAGTCTCCTGGACGCACCATCCATTCAACACAACTGTAAATTAAATTACCTGCTTGAGACTTTGGGGACCATTTTGCTAATTCATACTGCTAGTATGAATTAGTAAAATGGTATAGAAATAGTACAGAACTAGTTAGTATGAAGTTTACATCCTCAAGGAAAATTTTTTCTTTCAGCACCCCAACTTACATCAAACTGATGCAAAACTCATTGCTTTTCCTATGTGGTAGACTATTTCTTACCCATCCTCACATTAAGAGGGGAGGCCGGGCAAATAACTCAGTGGGTTAAAGTGCCTGCAAGCAGGTGCAGGGCTGGGGGCCGGGGTTCAATCCCCAGGCCTGCCGTGCAGGCCCTGACCCCAGGGTGCAATGAGATGGCAACTGAGATTGGGCATGGTGGCACAGCCTGTAATCCTAGTTCTTGGGAGGCCATAAACAGGTGGATCACTATGAGTCCAGTCTAGTAGGAAGACCCTAAACACCCTGTAGACCCTTCACTAAGAAATTACAAAAAAAAAAAGAAAAAAAAAAAAGAGGTGAGCATTTTGATGTCCCAGCTTTATGTTTTTCTAGATTTGAAAAAATTTTTTTTTTCTTGTTTCAGAACTTTTGTTTATTTATTTTTATGGCAGGCTCAGCCTGCCCCGAGGGCAGGGCTGGTGCAGCATGTGGTGCCGGGGATCCAACCGTGGTCCCTGCAGCTGCCTAAGCTGTCTAAGCAGGCACTTTAGACCACTGAGCCATCCTGCCGGGCCCCTATTCTAGATTTTTTAAATTAAAAAAACTAATAATGGCAGTTATTAATAATCTGTGGCACTTCAAATGCAAATACTTTAACTTGTGACTATCATACTGTTTTTTTTTTTTTTTTTTTTTATCATCATACTGTTATTACTTAAACTTAAAAGCATCTTCATGCCAGTTGTGACACACAGCTATGTTCCCAGCACACAAGAGGCTAAAGTGGGAGGATCACTGCAAACTCAAGGCCAGCATGGACTACAAAACAAGACCCTGTCCTCTTAATTGTTATGGCTGGCTCAGCCTGCCCTGGGGGTGGGGCTCGTGCAGCATGTGGTGCTGGGAATCGAGCCACAGTCCTTGCGGTTGCCTAAGCTTGCCTAAGCAAGTGCTTTAGACCACTGAGCCATCTCATTGGCGTAAGGCATTTTCTACTAACATGTATACTAGGGGCTGGGGAGATAGCTCCGTGGCAAAAGTGCCTGCCTGGCAAGTACAAGGTTGTGAGTTCAAACCCCGGTCCCACAAAAGAAAAAGGGGAGGTGGCAGCAAGATGGTCCAAAGCGCCTGCTTAGGAAAGCTTAGGTAACTGCAGGGACTACAGTTCAATCCCCGGCACTGCATGCTGCGCCAGCCCAAACCCCAGGGTGGGTGGAGCCAGCCATAGTTAAAAAAAAAAACAAAAAAACAAAAAGCATGTGTATTAACTTCATCTTACAATCTGAGATTTGATGAAGTAATAGTATCATAACGTTAAGAAAAATGTTGCAGCTTTTAATCCAGTAATAATTACTACAAAGAAAAATCTGGGAATGCCTCAATTTTACAAAGCTATATGTTGATTCTTTTTCTGAAAATTATCAATTTACTGACCCTCTCCCCAAGAAAATTGCAAGATTCTACAATTTTGGACAAAATAGAAGTCTTCCTATAGTTTAATTACCAAAGGAAGTGGTGGACTTTCTTTTAATAGGTTATTTATTTATTTATTTGTGGAACTGGGGTTCGCACTCACAACCTTGCATTTGCCAGGCAGGCACTTGTGCCACGGAGCTATCTCTCCAGCCCCTCTTTTAATAGGTTTTAGAAATCTTTTTAGAAATCTTAGCTGGGCATGGTGGCGCATGCTTATAATCCCAGCACTTGGGAGGCTGAGACAGGAGGATCAGTGTGAGACCAGCCTGGGCTACAAAAGTGAGCTCAAGGCCAGCCTGAACTGCATACTGAGACCCTGTCTCAAAAAGACAAAAGAAAAGGGGCTGGGGAGATAGCTCTGTGGCCCAAGTGCCCGCCTGGCAAGTGCAAGGTCATGAGTTTCAACCCTGGTCCCACAAAACAAAACAAAACAAAACAGAACAAAAAAACTTAATTTTAAATCTGAATTTCGGCCAGAGAGATAGCTCAGTAGAATAAATGCTTGCCCAGTAAGAAGTTTGGTGTCTATATGCGTGTGTGTGTGTGTGTGTGTGTGTGTGTGTGTGTAAGTAAGCAGATGATATAAGATTATCAGTCTTTTGAGACAGGGTTTCATTATGTAGTTCAGGCTGGCCTGGAACTCACTGATTCTCCTGCCTCAGCCTCCCCCAAGTGTTAGGATTACAGGCATGTGCTACCATGCCTGGCACTTTATCCTTTTTTGGGGGGGTGGGAGGGACCAGGGACTGAACTCAGGCCCTTGTGATTGCCAGGTTTGCAAGTGCTTAGTCTACTGAGCTATTTCCCCAGCCCACTTCTTTTAGTTAGCATTAAAACTAATAACCAGTAGTGTTTGATAGAAAAGATTAAGATTTTTACGTTTGTCTTTAAATTACACATAAGAATACAAATGTTACATAGACTCTCTCTTAAAACCAAAAAGATATTTTTACATACAAAAGTGGCTTGTTATCTTCAGGATCATCATCTTCAACTTCCAAAAGCCAGCCATATCCTCTTTGTCTCAGAAATGTAGTTGCTGTTGATTCTTTGATAAAATCACCAAGGTTTAATTTCACATCTGGGGATGCTATAGACCCACTGAGATCTTAGAAGGAAAGAACACAACTGTCACCCAAGGTAAAATACATGAATCTTTTTTGTTTGATTTTTTTCTGTTGAAGACAGGGTTTTAGTATGCAGCTCTAGACAGCCTTAAACTCACTTTGCAGCCCAGGCTTGCCTCAAACTCACAAACATCCTCCTGCCTCAGGCCCCTGAGAACTGGAGTTATAGGCACACATGACCACGTCTACTCAAACATGTGAATCTTAACCAAAGTGAACACATACTCAATTAAAATATTATTCGATGACTTCTCTCTTTTTTATAAATTCTTTTTTTGTTTTTATTTTTTTCTTGTTTCAGAACTTTTGTTTATTTTTATGGCCAGCTCAGCCTGCCCTCAGGGCAGGGCTGGCGCAGCTTGTGGTGCCTGGGATCAAACCGTGGTCCCTGCAGCCGCCTATAGGTGCTTTAGACCACTGAGCCATCCTGCTGGGCCCCATGACTTCTCTGAGAATTTGCTACTACATACAATCTTCAAAATTTACAGTTGATAGGGCTGGGGAGACAGCTCTGTGGCACAAGTGCTGCCTGGCAAGTGCAAGGTCGTGAGTTTGAATCTTGGTCCCGCAAAAAAAAAGAAAGAAAAATTTATAGTAGATAGACATCTTACTATTTTTTAATAAAAAAATGAAAGATGAAAGGTGAAAAGATATACAAAAGGTTTTGTAGTTCATGATAAAAGCTAGACTTACAAAAATAACTTTTAAATTTAAATGGAAGGAGGAAGGGATGGGAAGCAGATATAAAAGGAATTAAGATGTGATATGAACATGTACCAACTCACCATAACAAACCGTAATCATTTTTGTACTGCAAACATATAGTAATACATGTAAAAATGTAAACAACTAGTACATGGATTGCAATATTTAAAAACTGGGAAAAAAGAAAAAAGATAAATAAATAAAAACTGGGAGAAAATAAATGGGAAACAAAATATACTAGCTGCTAAATTTTTTTTTATTTTATTTTATTATTTTTTTTAGAATTTATTTTTTATTTTATTTTATTTTATTTTTCTTCTTGTTTCAGAACTTTTGTCTGTTTATTTATTTTTATGGCCAGCTCAGCCTGCCCTGAGGGCAGGGCTGGCACAGCATGTGGTGCCGGGGATCAAACTGTGATCCCTACAGCAGCCTAAGCTTTCCTAAGCAAGCGCTTTATACCACTGAGCCATCCTGCCAAGCCCCTTTTTTGTTTTTTAAAGACACGGTCTTGCTATGCAATTCAGGCTAGCCTTGAGCTTACTTTGTAGCCAGGATGGAGGCTGATTTAGAACTTGCAATGATCCCCTTCCCTCAACCTTCCTGGTGCTTGGATTCTAGCTCGAGTGTACTGCCACTCCCAGTTATTGAACATAATTTTTGCTAAGAAAAAGCTTTTCTTACGTTTTCCATGTATTTATCCAAATATTCCTTTTCTTGTGCTATCATATATACTAAGTGATTCATTTATTGATGCTTATTTCTGAATAAATCTGCTCCATTCCCTGCTATTTCAACAAACTTCACATAATTACTCATCTTTAGGTTTTTTTTTTTTTTTTTTTTTTTTTTGTGGAACCAGGGTTCAAACTCACGACCTTGCACTTGCCAGGCAGGCACTTGTGCCATGGAGCTATCTCCCCAGCCCCTCATCTTTAGTTTTGATAAAAATAAAGTTGTGAATTCTTACATGGGTTTTCAGGTTAGCTCTAAGATAAGTTGTAGCATTTGTTTTTATTTTATTTTACTTTTTTTCTTGTTTCAGAACTTTTGTTTATTTGTATGGCCGGCTCAGTCTGCCCTGACAGCAGGGCTGGCACAGCATGTGGTGCCGGGGATCAAACCGCAGTCCCTGCAGCCACCCAAGCTTTCCTAAGCAGGCACTTTGGACCACTGAGCCATCTTGCCGGGCCCGATAAATTGTAGCATTTGATTTATCCATATTAAAAAATAAACCCCAACTGGGGGTGCCTTCACTATTCTGAGATTTAACTTTTGTAGACTCGTTTGGTGGGTTTTCAAAAAATATTAATCTGAATTATTTATTCAGGAGTTTTAGCTATATTGCAGGATTTTGCAGTGCCATACAGTATTTGTATGATGTTAAAATTACATAGGTTTGAATCTAGAAAATGGTTAAGTAGCTGGGCATGGTGGTGCACACCTGTAATCCCAGCACTCAGGAGGCAGAGGCAGGAGAATTGGTGTGAGTTTGAGACCAGCCTGGGCTACAAAAGTGAGCTCAAGGCCAGCCTCAACTGCATAGCGAGACCCTGTCTCCAAAAGACAATAAATAAATAAATAAATAAATAAAAATATATGTAAATACTAAAATATAACATTGTTACTTTGCTGATTTTCACTTATCATAGGAGTGTCTGGAATGTAACCTCTGCAACAAATGAGGGACCACGGTAATCTCAGCCTTCAGGAGGCTAAATACAAGGATCACTGTAGATCTGAAGCCAGCCTGGGCTACACTGTGACATTAAGACCCTAACTAAAAAAAAAAAAAAAAAAAAAAGCCAGCTGGGCGTGGTGGCTCACGCCTGTACTCCCAGCACCTGGGAGGCTGAGGCAGGAGGATCAGTGTGAATTCGAGACCAGCCTGGGCCACAAAAGTGAGCTCAAGACCAGCCAGAACTGTACCGTGAGACCCTGTCTCAAAAAGACAAAAAAAAAAAAAAAAAAAGCCCATGTGTAAGCTGCAGTGTCTTAGAGGTTACAAGTACTCATAAATGGAAAATAAAGATTTTCTTCAGGTCATGCAGGAATTAAAAAGATGAGGACGAGATAACATATACTAGTGAATAAAATGTCATAGGGCCAGGGATATAGCTCAGGGTTGTAAGTGCCTGACTGGGAAGCCAAGGTCCTGAGTTTGATTCCCAGGACCAGAAAAAATACAACGACAACAAATGTCAATGTTGTCAAATCACATAACTGGCACAGTACTTTAGAAAAATAATTTTTGCAACAGCAAACGTTTAATATAGATCCTCCTGCTCTAGAGATCATCTCCAACAAATACTAGAGTTGACTTCCTTAAACAAAACCTAGGACTTTCAGAGCAGTACAAGGAGCTCAATATGCATGGCACTGTAAATTCTGGGATTGCTTTTGAGAACTGACATTAAAACCTTGACTTGAGGGGCTGGGGAGATAGCTCCGAGGCACAAGTGCCTGCTGGGCAAGTGCAAGGTCGTGAGTTCGAACCCTGGTCCCACCAAAAAAAAAAAAAAA
>PVJA010034687.1:0-22352 GCA_004027025.1 Myocastor coypus | reverse complement strand
TAAATTTAAAAAAAAAAAAAATTGGAAAAAAAAAAAAAAAAAAAAAATAAAGAGGTTATGGGGGCTGGGTAGATAGCTCAGTAGAATAAGCACTTTCCAGGCAAGTGCAAGGGCCTGAGTTCACTACTTGGTTCTAAACAAACGAACAAACAAATAAACAACCTCTCCAGACCTGAGTGAGTTTTCAGAGTATAAATATCCAGGATCGGAATTTTGTATCTTGATTACTTCATTTCATTACTGGGACAAAATACCTCACACCCAAAATGAAGACAGGAGAGGTTTATTCAGCTCACAGCTAGTGGAGGTTTCAGTCCATACTTAGCTGGCTCCGAGGCAGAGCCGCACATGGCAGCGGGCAGCAGCTCATGGAGGTAGAAAACAGCCAAGAGCACAGGCAGGAGCAGAAGCTGCAGAGGCCAGCCAGCCTCTCTCCCTTCCTTCTATTGTATTCAGGCTATCTGCCCCAGGGTGCGTGTAGTACTCACACCCGTAATCCCAGCATTGGATCATGAATTTAGCACACGCCAAAGAAGCCTGGTCCAAGGACTGCATGAGGCGTTGAGGGAACAGCTAGACACAAACCATAACAGCGGACAAACGCGTGTTTGTTTGACAGCCTACTGACAATTGTTTGCTAGATGTGGCTGGACTGGCTCTGTGTTCACTGCTATGTAAAAATCTCCGTTGTCATTCTTGTCCAACAGAACCGGGGATATTTTAGCCCATCACAGCTTGAGCAGCACCACATTACCTCACTGATTTTTATTTCTCTAGCTGCTGATGAGTCCGAGGGCTTCTTGGTGCGGCCATTAGCGTCTTGCCACGCCCATCGCCTGTTCATGTGTTTCATGCATTTTCCTGTTGCGCTGCTGTCACTTTCCGTTGGCTTGCCACCTGTCACTGTACAGAGATCCCGGCCAGCTCATAAGCAGCGTCACTTTCTGTGCTGTCGCTTTCTTGTGTTCATAGTCTGAAAGTATGAAGTGGAAAATCTAAGAGATGATATGCAAATTTTAAGTGGTGTACCCTTCTGAGCACTGTGACAAGATTCCAGGGTGTCCTGCTCCCTGCCGTCTAGGCAGTACATCAGCCCTTCGTCCGTGCTGTGTGCTGCCTACTGCACCACTTAGTGGTCCTCTTGGCTATCATATAGATTGTTGTTAGGATTCAGGTCCAGAAAGTCCCCTGGGGTCTCATGGGTTGAGAGGTGGAGCTTTTGGGAGGTGTTTGGGTCACTGGCCACTATACACTCGCACATGAATGTGCTCTTAGGAGGTGGGTCTAGTCAGAAAAGGCATGTAACCGGAACTGTGATCTCTTATCTTTCCCTGCTTCCTTCCTGGGGCAACTTTCTTCTGAGACACCCTTCCACCCCATCCGTCTTGCCTTGGCTAACTGAATGTACACTGGCTCTTCTGAGCACTGTGGAGCAAAACGAGCCCCTGGTCTTCTAAGTTATGGCTACTGGGCATGGGGCCGCACTGGCGAGGAGAGCAACTAGGACAGATGCTCATACTGAGAGCTGGGCCATGGCTGGGCTTCTGCCTGGCCGTGTGGTTCAGAAGGCTGTGGCATTGGTTCGCAGGAAGAATCTGGAATGGCTTGGAACTCTGAGGGTACAGCTGAAAGAGCAGCAGAGATCCCGGAAAGTTAGAGATGCCAGGAATGTGGGGTATCTACTAAGGAAAGCCATAGTACTAGGCAGAGCTACTCTATAAGAGAGGCCAGAAGGGGTCCAACTTGAGATGCCATCAAAGTGGGACCACCCAAGCCGTCTGCGGCTCACCTCTCGCAGCTTGCCTCAGGGCTGGTCGTAGAATATTTCCCCCTTCCTCACCATCTCCTATTTGCCCCTTCGGAATGGGAATGTTTGCTCTGTGATGTCATATAGCAGCAGCGCATAACTTCCTTTTCACCTTGTTACACCATTTGGACCTAAGAACCTGCCTCGAGCCTTGGGGGACACTATCCGTTGGGAGCTTTCAGCATTGCTGAAACTGCTAAGAATTTAGAGACTCTGCAAGATAGATTAAATACATTTTGCATGAGGAGATGGACATGAAGTTTGAGGGACCGGGGTAGAATGTTCTAGTTTGATCTAGAATGTTCCCCTAAAAGTTTCGTGTGCAGAGGTGGGCCTTCTCAAAGGTGAGTGGACTCATAGGGGAGTAGGCGATGGACTGATCAGTGCCACTGAAGGCGCTGTTAGGAGGTGAGGCCCAGTCAGAAGGAAGTCCCCAGGAGAGGCCTCAGAGGAGTGCAGCTCTGCTTCATGGACTCTGCGATGCAAGCATCTTATTTCCTCTGGGCAGTTCCCATCATGCCCTGGGGCCTTGGATCCGCTGACCATGGACCGGATCCTCTGAAAACTGCGGGTCAAAGTGAAGACCTTCTCTAAACTGTGTGTCACGTGCTGTGGCTTGGCAAGGAGGAAAAGAGGAAGGCAGCCGTTGGGAGCGGCAGGGCTGTGTCAGGTGGCACTGCTTACTGGTGATGGTCCCCACGCTTGCTGGCTCAGAAGCAGCTAGGCCCAGAAAGCCCTGGGATGCGAAGTGTGGAAGTGCAGGTGAGTGCTGTAGGTGGCGAGGCTACAGGGCACCATGTAGGTGTTGTGCCCACAGGGCTATGACAGTGCCTCTTACTGAGGGTCTTGGAACATTCGCTCATGGCTAAGGGGGGGGGAACAAGTTTATGGCCTCATTCACTCTTTTTTTTTGTCTTTTTGAGACAGGGTCTCACTGTGCAATTTAGGCTGGACTTGAGCTCATTTTTGTAGCCCAAGCTGGTCTTGAGCTTGCACTGATCCTCCTGCCTCAGCCTGCCAAGTGCTAGGATTACAGGCGTGTGCCACCACGCCCAGCTGGCCTCAGGTTTAGTAAGTTTTATTTTTTTATTTTAATTTTTTAAACTTTATTTATTTGTTTATAATATGGCAGACTCAGCCTGCCCTGGGGGTGGGGCTGGCACAGTATGTGGTGCCAGGGATCAAACCGCTATCCCCAAGGTTGCCTAAGCTTGCATAAACAGGTGCTTTAGACCACTGAGCTATCTTGCCAGCCCAAGTTTAGTAAGTTTTAGATGGTGAAAACCTTGTCTCTGTCATTTTTTTTTTTTTTTTTTTTTACGTACCAGGGATTGAACTCAGGACCCTGCACTACCCAGGCAGGTGCTTATCGTACTGGGCTGTCTCCCTGGCCCATCTCTCTCTAATCTTAACTACAACATATAACTTTGCTGCACGCTGCTTTTGCACTAGTTTTGTCTTCTACTCTGTTTCCACTTTTCCATAATATTAGGTAGACACCCCACTCTCCTTTCCTTGATCCTATGAGCCAGGTTTTGTTTTTACCGATTTTCAATTTTTTAAAAATTTATGCTATGGCCGGGCGTGGTGGCTCACACCTGTAATCCCAGCACTCGGGAGGCTGAGGCAGGAGGATCAGTGCGAGTTCGAGACCAGCCTGGGCTACAAAAGTGAGCTCAAGGCCAGCCTTAACTGCATGGCGAGACCCTGTTTCAAAAAGACAAAAAAAAAAAAAAAAAAAAAAAATTAAAAAAAAAATAAATAAAAATTTATGCTATGAAATTCATTACGTATTAAATTCTCACATGTTGAATCTCATACTCTGTGCTCAGCTTCACCTACCCACACCCATGCCTTTGTTCCGGACTGCTTTTATGGCAGTGGTTGTGAATTATATCTCTATGCATTGGGTTGGGAGCGTTCCAGTCCTAGATCCACTTTATTGTTCTCCCTCAATATCGACTTTGTTGCTCTGGCCCTTTATTATTTCATTTGTACGATAAAGTAGGTTTTTTCAGGATTGTCTAAAACCCCCACTGCAATCTTGGTGGAGGTTAATTGGGGAGAGAATTAGTATTTTCTGATAATCAATTATTCATCTACAGGGTACAGAATGCTTCTCCAATTCCTCTTCTCATTCTATATGTTCTTTACTAGATTAATTTTTTTCTGTGTACTTTTTTATTAAACCAATTTACACCTGCTTTATAGATTTTATGTTGCTATGACTTCATTCTTATTTTTCAGATTTTCCTAGTGAGTTGCCTGAGTCCAGAGAAATGGCTATTGTTTCGAAGTCCTTTCTCCTACTGTGTATGTTTCTCTAGAGCGGTGGCTCCATCTTTTTCTGTACATATCCTCAGGCTTCCGCACAGGACCTGGTAAGGGGCCCATGACTATTTCTCTGACGAGTGAGTGCAGAGCAGGCTGCACAGAATAGCAGAACAGCCTCCTTTGGTTTCCGTCCACATCTGGAGAAGCTGTAGCAACTCTTCCCCCACAGGGGAGGGAGAAGTCTGTCCTTCTGCGTGGTGGCCTTCCTGACTGTGACCAATTAACCGACCAAGGTGGCTCGCCTAGCCTTGGCTTCTCCCTCCTGTAAGGTAAAATCAATTCTTTTAAGCATAGTTTTTTGTTATTGACTGTGGATCCCTTTAAGCGCACACTCTTGGATCAGGACCTGTGCCCCTCACCCGCTCTTGTCCCCATTGCTATGCTTTCATTCCAAAGCACAGCCACTGCTCTAGGCCCCCCAGCAATCTCTTGCCCTGCTGGAGATGACAGGCGAGGACCCTGATGTCACTTGGCCCATGAAACCTGTGCTCACCCTGCATTTCTGTGCACCCAGGACAGGTGTAACAGAGGAGAGAGGAAGGAGTTGTGTGGCCCTGTCACGGTGCTCACTGCCCAGGAGAAAAGGCACAGAAGGAAGAGAGGACAGTGGAGATGGCAGTGAGGGGGAGCAGAGGGAGCTGCAGAAACCCCCACCTCGCTCTTCACTACTCAAGTATTCCTGACTTCAGGGCTCTCAGTGGGGCAAATACTGAAGATTTCCAAGGCATAAAAGCAAGACATTAAATCACAAAAGCCATTTGTGAAAACCGTGGAATTAAGACAATTTACTCCTGTCTTCTTAGAGACAAAGTGCTCTGGAGGTATAGTGGTATGTAAAATCATTGTCCTATGCCTAGATGGTGACCACACAGGGCCAGCATCCTCTCTGTCTCTCACGCTCCTTCAGTTACTGAGCACCTAGCTCAGGCTGTCTATGTTCTTCCTCTCCGTACTGTACAAAAACCAATGATAGGGTGTTTTTCTTAATATGGACTATAGAAAGATAATTTTAACATAGTCCCTTTGATGGTGAGCTCAAGTAGCTATGTTATAGAGTAATAGTATTACTAAGCTTCTCTTCTGGAGGGTTTAGAACCTAAGTTTGCAGACCAAAATTTAGAGAAAAAGAAGGGCTACCAGGATAGCCAATGTTTTGGCCCTAGCCTTTCAAGGTCAGTGAGGACTCAGGACATAAGAGAACCTGTACTGTAATATCCTATAACTCAGTGGTGTTCCACATTTTCTGTTCAAGGAGATTATGGGGCTAAGGAGGAAAGGAATTGACTACAGTGTGCCTAAGGAGCGTCACCTAGAGAGAAAGTATTCTCTCAGGCTCTCACAGAAAGCAAATTGGTCAAGCAATGGCTGTGACTCATCCAGATGACTGACATTGACGAACGTTCTACAAAATGCTGTACCTGGTTTCAAGGTAAAACCTGAGGGGATTTAAATGAACTTGTCAGATATGAAGATTACATGTTTTATTGTATAGGTCTTGTTTTAACTTGGACTTAACCATCCAGCAGAAAATTTTAACCACAATGTATAAAAATTAAAGCCAGATTAGTATGCTGAGCTGTAAAAGGCTCAAGTCAACAGCTTCTGACATTGCCAGTTCTGCCAATAATCCATTGCTATTATGGAATATTGGACTATATGTGCAACTACTTTGTCTTAGTTCAATAAGAAGACATATTTGTACCAATAGTGTTTAGAAAAGTTAACATGTCTGCATCTTGTACTCTGAACAACTACTATGAAGACAACAGTATATATTGTATCAAGTATTGTGGCTGTCCTACTAGTGTGTTTTGAACTGGCCTCAATGTTGTTTCTTATTAAAAGTAATTTAAAAAAAAAAAAACTTTAAAAAAAAAAAAAAAAACATGGTCCCTGCCTCGGAAGAATTTGGAACATTTAAGGAGGAATTGTAAGATAACATTCTAAGGCAATCGCCAAGAAGCCCAAAGAAGGGTACAAATCATAAAGCCACAGAAATCCAAGGGAAAGTATGGTTGACGTGGGCCATAGTGATTAGGCTTGGGCTGGGAGGGACGGAGGTGGTATGGGAATTGCATTTCCTGGTATCCACTTCCATGAGGACCCTAGCTATGCATCAGTAGGCAGGGTCCGCCCTTCCTCATGAGCCCGACAGGTTGGAGCAGCATTTTGTAAAAGGCAGGGCAGCCTTGAAGGCCAAAGAGCCTTCAGATTCCAACTCAGGCATCAGGCATGTGTGGGGGTTGTGGGAAGTATGATTCCCTGGAGCGTTCTCCGGTCTTTAGACCCTAATCAGACCCTGCCAGGGTGTCTTTGCACAGTGCCTTGCTTTGACAGACTTACAGATTGCAGGTACTTTGGTTGTCAGCCAGCACCGCCTTTTGTATTCCTGTTTCCAGCAGGAAGTGGGCGGGTTGTCATAGACAGGAGCTATAGCACCATCTGGTGGAGACGGATGCTTCCCACAAGCGTTACCGCGGTGGAACGTTTCAGTCCTGGCAAGGAAAAACCAGCCTGGAGACACAGTCGCAACTCGGCCTGCAATGCATAACCTATCAATCACAAAATGTTTCTTATATAACCTATAAGTCCTCATTGACTGAGTGAGCGCTCTTGGACGGTGACAATCATCTTGCTTTCACCGTGACACATAATTAGGGTCTGATATTCTTCCCGTCTTACTCATTTCTCTAGGGTTTCAGTCCTTATGTTCCGTGTTTAATCATGTTCCAAAGGTCCCGGCCTTCTTAACATGTGGCCGAGCAACTACGAATCCTCAACGAGAATAAAGGAATGAACAGTGGGTGTTGTCCAACCTATCACACCCCTCCCTCTTTGGGTGACAGACTTCATCAGCACTGGGCGAGGGGACAGAGGTCTCTTTATCATTGGGAAATGAAAGCCGCTGTATCAGAACCTCAGAGAAAAATCCATAACTGTGACAGTGAAGTAGTAATTTGTGCAAAAATTGCATCTGGTCCCCTAAAAATAAAAATTCATAACAAAATGTTTCATTTATGATGATAAACACATTACACAATGAAAGAACCAGTGAGGTTTTTAACATGAGGACTTCACCCTTCAGCAGATGAGAAATGGCCACGCTTCTTCAGTGCGTCATCGCTGTGTAGCTTGCCTCGAGTGCGGGCCTCATCTTGCTGGGGAATGTTTGAACTCCTGAACAGTCTCACATTTCATCAGTTTATGGTTGGTGTGAAGTAGGTCAAAACTTAACAAAAAAAATTTTTTTCGTGCTGCAGAATTTAAAAGTACAAAAGTCTTCCCCTCCAAAAGTCTCCTCAGATATCCAGTTCACTTCCCTGGGTGTGGGGATCCATTGATCTTACTGTGGATGGTTCAACCCTGGGGCGACACAACGTTAGGAATGAGAAAGACAGACAAGATGAAAAGTTGGGCTAGGTGGGCGCCAGTCTGCCTGATGAGCAAGACTAAAAGCACACAGAAATGATTCCTTATTTGTACTCGTACAAAGCTTGCATCCCATGCATCCCATAACACAAGACTACCCAGCAACCAATAGCTGGCCTGAACCAGACAGGATGCTTTTCACAACAGGATGTTTTTCTCAGCACTGGGGTAGCTTTCTGCTCCAGGCAGGGAAGCCCAGTCCCACCTCTACACACTTGATCAATGTCCTGGTTGCCTGAGGCTCCCAACACCTGGGGTAGAAATACTGCATGTTGTTGGTGAAATCGTACCCAAGATATTCTGTGCTTATAGGAAATACATTACCACAAGGACGGTCCTCACACCATTTTGAATTTGCATTTATTGCTTCAAAATAGAGATTGAAGATGGTTTGGTATCATTACACGAGTGCTTCCTTAGTTTTCAGCCATACAGTATTCTGTTGAATGCATATTGAACGATTTCCTCATTCAGTTTCCCCTTGAATTCGTTTCCAGTGGCTTCATGTACGCGCTTCAGTGGGCAATGTTTTGGTAGAAGTGGCATTGCTGGCACGAACAGTGTGGCCTTCTGTAGCTGTGGGCAATGCTTTCCTCTGGGGAAGTCCTGCGCCCCGAATTACAACAACATAGGATGGCTGTGTCCTCATGAACTACATGAAAAGCAAGCAAACAAACAAACTTTTGGGCTTTGACAAGCGGATGGGTAGTATGATATTTCAGGGTAATGCCTAGCACGTTTTGTAATTTCTTATTAGAAATGTGCTAGTGCGAAGGCAAAGTTTTTCTTAACGCCCAGTCACCTGGTTAAGTCTCTTTCTCCAACTTTACTTTTGCAAATATACTGATTGTTTACAAATTTAGTTTCTTAATAGCTAAAATAAAGTGACAGGTTTTGAAGAGATTCCAAAACTATTCACTGATTTTTTTCTTTTCCAGTACTGGATTCCCCATAAAGCTTAAGCCTTAGAGCCCTTTGTGAGACCCCAAACTAATATTGTGCCCCTAAATTGACATTCTTTTCTTAAAGAAGCTGTCCAATACTGTAGAAGCCCTAGGCAGGATATGCCCCTGTCTTCCCAGGTTCCAACTTCTCAATTTCTTTTGCATCTCCTTGGATTATTTCCTATCCATAGAAATACATCCAGAAATAGATTTGTCTGGGCCATGCTCTTGGCATCCATGGTTCATCTTGGATGATTTTTGTGAGTAAGTTACAGAGAACTTACTTCCTGTATTTTTTTTTCATTTGTTTTTTGATGGTTGCATGGTATTCTTCATACAAAGACAGGCTCTGAGGACTTAGTGTACCTTTGTTCTGCTTTTTTTCTCCTATTAAGTGTCCAGGCAGGTTTCAGAGATCTAAATTACTGCTAAGAATCTGGTAGAGCCACAGGCTTCAGAAGAGGTGAGAATTAAAATAGATGAAATCGACAGGGGGAATCCTAGCCTCACTGATTCCTCTCCCCACCCTCCTCAGGCATCTAGCGCTCTAATTCTTATCCAATCAGGTGCCTGATGGAGACCTGCTATTCCTCGCCTCGCGTCGATCTGCACGTCTGCAAGCTGAGTTCATCTGTGATTACGAAATGCAGGCTTGTCTTGCTGCAGCATTTCTGACAAGCTACAGGCAGGAAGGCAAGACAGCAGTCAGGGTTTGGGGCCTGTAGCATCATGCCGGACAGGCCGCTGCTGTGGCCATTGTGGGGGCCAGGCACCCAGGAGGACATATTATTCCACCGGTGGGCAGCCTTGTACAGCCCACTAAATAACTGCCAGTATACACACGAACATTTTAGCGTCTTGCGTCTGATGGAAAAGGTTCAACAGCTCAGGACTGCAGGGCTTTATGCGACCTGTTCCAGGAAGGGCAGTTATTATTATTATTAATTTATTTATTTAGTACAGGGTCTACAGGGTCTCACTACACAGATTGGACTCGTAGTGATCCTCCTGTTTCCTGCCTCCCAAGTGCTGGGATTACAGGCTTACGCCACCATGCCCAGTCTCAATCACTGTCTCATTGCGCCCCAGGGGGGCAGGACCCGCACGACATGCTGGGGATCGATTGCGGTCACTGTGAACGCAATCATTTTGTGTTTAGACACTCTATACCCTCTTCAACCATGACTTCTCGTCTCCTTCAGGATGGTGCGCACCATGGAAATTACATTTTCTTTGGCTAGAAATGCAGCCTTTCCATTCTCTCTGTCCTCCTAAAAATGTCAGCTGCCCAACTTCTAGCAGAACCTGTGTTCTACAGAGGATATACACCTGTCTGACTTGGTTACCTCAAAACGAGCATATTTCAGCATTACTTTTCGTTCATATGTTAATGTTACATAAAAGTTTTATATGGACGGTGGCATAGTATTCTATAGCATAAATATAAAACATTTATTTAAAAAACCCATTTCTCAGTAATTTTAGGTTACGTGTAACGTTTTGCTCAAATATGACTCAAATTTGAAATAAATGTATGTATTTGCATCGTGTACATAAGAACATTGCAGGATATGTTGTTAGGGTTAAAATTCTTTAAGAGGCATGAAAATTTTAATTCTTGAGGTATTTCTATATTTCCCCCAAATCAATTTAGATTTTTTGTAAAGACTCTAAATTGAGATCTGCATGCTCAAAAACAGTATAAGTAGGGCCGGCCAAATAGTTCAACAGATTAAAGTGCTTGCAAGCAGGCCCAGGGGCCCAGGGTCCAATTCCTGGGCCTGCCATGCCAGCCTCATCCCTGGGGCATGCTAAGACAGCAATTGAGACTGGGCATGGTAGTGTATGCCTGTAATCACAGCTCTTGAGAGGCTGCAACCAGGCAGATCACTATGAGTCCAATCTGGTAATGAGACCCTGGACACCCTGTAGACCGTTCCCTAAAATGCAAAAAAAAAAAAAAAAAAAAAAACAGTAAAAGTAGTGGTTTATCTGATGGAGAAAAATGTTATTTTGTGTTCTAAAAACTATTTCCCTAATACTCAGAGGGACAGTGACCTTTCACTACGTTCTGAAAAGAGTGAATATTTCTATTTGAGTCTCTATATTTAATTTCCTAACTGCGAACATGGTTCATATACTACTGTTTTGTTTGTGGTACATATAAAGACTGTGTTAGCTATATTGTTTTTCTTAAAGTGGATTTTCAAAACATTAAAACTGTTGCCTGTGTGTTGTGATTTTAATGGGTAAAATTGCGTGTATTTATGGTGAGCAACATGATGTTTTGAAATACATGTTTGTTACAGAATGATTTCAGTGAACATGAGTTTCCTCCGGTAGTTATTATCATTTTTGTGGTGGGAACATGTGGAGCATCCTACCCTAGCGTTTTTCAAAAACATAACGCAGCGTCACGAAGTGTAGTTATTGTGCTATACATTTTATCCTGTAGGGTTAGAATGCTGTCTCTGGCATCATCATAAGCTGCACACAGGACAGGCACATAAGGCGCATAACTCAGCACAGCTCCTTACACTTCGAAGTGCTCAAATGCTATTAAAATTATTATCTATAATGCAGACAGTATACATAGAGCATTAGACATTTAAATTTTATTCTGGGTCCTAGAAACTGTCCCAGGGCTGGCCAAATAGCTCAGAGGATTAAAGCATCTGCAAAGAGGGCTCAATCCCTGGTCCTACTGTGCCGGCCTGGCCTCCGTGGCGCACTGAGATGGTAATCGAGACTGGGAGCAGCAGTACGCCCAGCTCTTGGGAGTCTATAAACAGGCAGATCACCATGAGTTCGATGTAGTAGTGAGACCCTGAACATCCTGTAGACCCCTCCCTAAAAGATACAAAAATGAAAAAAGAGAAACTTTCTTAGTAAAACTTAGTAATATCATAAAAGGCTAAGTCAGCCTTTCCACACAATTCCCCTTTGTGTGGGGCATTTCTCATTATGTTTTAGCCAGTCATATGAAATGCCTATTTGGGAGCTGGCAAGATAACTCAACAGTCTAAGTGCCTGCTTTGGCAAGCACAGGGACCAGGGTTCAATCCCCAGTCTCCCATGCCAAGCCGGTCCTAGCCCCGTCCCAACCCCACCCTGAGCCAGCACCCTTGCCCTTGCCAGGCGCTTATTCTACTGAGCTATCTCCCAAGCCATCTCTACCACACTCTTAAAGTCTTACTGTGTTTGAGGCCCAAGAGATTCAGTTAGCTTCAGAAGTCTATTGCCTTTTCTCTGTTTGAATGTTATTCTACATTCCTTTAAAATATGGCAACCCTAATCTATATGTAATGGAAGGAAACCAATACAGAGAATTGGAAGGCAGGAAGGGAGTTTAAAGGCTGTTGACTTCCACTTGCCATCTTCTAAGAGTGAAAACTGAAGCCCAGAAGCACAGGGCAACTTTTCTAAGGGTGCCTGAGTTGGGAACTGGGGTGAGAACTCAGACACCCTAACTCCAGAGGATGCAGGCTCAAGGATCCACTTCCGTTAGCGGCATGATCTTAAAGGGCCTGCCCTTGGTATAATCCCAAAGGGAATGAACTCACCACCTTGTTAAGCACTCTCCAATTCCAGGTTTACTTCAGTATTATTCACTATAGGAAACATATGGAAACAACCCGGATGCCAATCCTCAATGGACAGAAAATGGTGATATGTATTCACAGGGAATCGCTCGTCGGGCTTAACAGATGAGATGTTGTGACCATCTGCTATGCTGTGGATGGATCTAGGGGCTATTATATTCAGGGTTATAAACCACACACATAAAAATATTGCATGGCAATGGAGCACCCATCTCTGACAAAACAAAACAAAAAAGGGGGGATATAAATGAAGGACCATTTTGTAGTGGGAAAAAATATATATAACTGTATATACAACGTAGGCTAGATACTCAGCTGCTCCCCAGAATGGCCCTGCTTTCTAGCAGAGTGAGTGTGCAGCAGGGGAAGGAAGCCTCAGAGGAGCTTCTGCACTGCTGGGTCGAGGGGGAGTCGTAGGAGGATGAGCTCTGCCACTGTCACAGTAGTGGCAGATGAAGTTTAAAATGAACAATTGTCTTAATTACCGCTTGCCTTGCTGAGAAGAATACACAGCACGCACAAGTTAAGGGAGGACAGGTGGATTTAGCTCGCAGCTTGCGGAGGTTTCAGCCACCACTGGGGGCTGCCAGGCAGGGTGCCACGGCCGAGGGGCATCACAGCAACCAACAGTTCATGGCGGCAAGAAGGAGCCGAGTGAGCAAGCAAGGGACACGTCAAGCCTTTTCCGTCCCTTGTACTGTGTCCAGGCTGCCACGATTAGAATGATGACAAGCCAGCCAGTGAACTGATTTATTAATACTCACCCTTAATTCTAGCACCCTTAATCTTAGCGTTGTGCTATGGGTCAGTCACACAGTCTAGAGTCAGCCACCTCTGAGAAAGACCCACCTGTGATTGCATGAGGGTCGGGCACACCTAAACATATGCCCTAACATTCTGCCTCTGGCTCACCAGTGACTCAAACTCATCCTTTTATACATATTTTTTATTTTCACTTGTTTTGGTGGAACTGGAGATGGAACTCAGGTCCTTGTGCTTATCAGGCAAGTGCTTAGTCTATGGAGCTACCGCCCTAGCCCCATCATTTTATATAAAAGGCATTTAGTTTGCTTCTAAGACGCGTCAAGATCCTGAAAGTCTCAGCATTGCTGAAAGGTCCAACTCCCAACTCTCCTCTGAGATTTAATGAAAACTCTGAGCTGTGAGCCCCTGGACAAACGAAAAGCAAGTAAAACACTTCCAACATCTGGTGGAATAAGACAAACATTACTATTCTAAAAGACACACATGGGCGAATACACAAAATGGGACCAAAGCAAGCCCCAAATCCAGCAGGGCAAACATTCAGTCCTGTAGTTCTGTGTGTACCATCTGAGGCAAACTGTGGCAAGATGTGAATTCCAAGGGGCTCCAACTCTATGGCAATAGCAGCTTCCATGGCTTCTCTCTTGAGCTGGCTCTGCTGTCTCCTCAGATGATTCAGTTCCTTCCCGGTTCCTTCAGGCTTCCGAGATCAGCTTTACATTCACAGCTTCACACACTGGCCTCCCAGACCTTCTTCTGTAATCTGGGTGGAAGCCTGCCTGATCCTGAAACTCTTGTGAAGTACATGAGCCTAATACCAGCACCACGTGGATGATGCCAAGGTCTGCTACCAGCTGGAGCAGTAGCCAGGCTTCCTTCTCTCTTGGCTCTGGGAACTGAGAGCCTATGAACCAAATCCCAAGGAACAACTTCCCTAAGTGCCACCATATTGGAACGTGGTGCTCTAGGTCTCTGTTCTCAAAGACAAGTTGCTTATTTTTGCAATTATGAGGGCAAAGGCCTGAGTCCTGATTGTTCTTGTGATAACCTTGGGTCAGATTTTTTCTTTCTTCTTCCTTTTCAGTAATCAAAACATCCTCTGCATTACCTTTGCAGGCCACAGCTTTACTAGTGCTTCCTTTGTGGCCAAACTCACAACATTTTGAATCATTCTTCTGGCTTCTTTGCTTTTGATTCTCAATACAGATCTGGTTAAAAGTCCCCAACAATAGCTGTACCACTGCCTCAAATTTAAACTGCCTTGAACCAGGGACTGCGGTTCGATCCGAGCACCATATGCTGGGCTAGCCCCACGCTCAGGGCAGGCTGAGTGACCATAACATACATAAATAAATAAATAAATAAATAAATAAATAAATAAACTAAGTTTAAGAAAAACAAAGAAGATTTTTCTTTTAATCTATTCGTAAGATTAATTACTCTGCCATCCTTAATCTCAATCTTAGACAAAATCTTTGGACAGGATCAAAATAGAAGAGCAACTTTCATCCAACACATTATGCACATCATTTGGGAGCCATCAGCCAATCCCGTCCTTTTGAGAAGAACCCTCCTGCTCTTTACTACCATCCGTCTGGTCTTCTGAGCTTTAACCAGAAGTTTCCATCAAGTGCAACCTAAAGAGTTCCAGCTTAACTTCTTAAAAAAATGTATTTAGTACAGGGTCTATGGAGTCCCACAATGTAGGTTGGACTTATAGTGATTCTCCTATTTGCAGCCTCGCAAGCACTGGGATTAAAGGCATGTATCACCATGCCCAGTCCTCCTCTCAGCATGCCCTGGGAGTAGGGCTGGCATGGCATGCCGGGGATCACACCCTGATCACTGCACCTGCCTAAGCAGAGGCCTCAGGCTGCTGAGCTCTCTGGCCAGCCCTCCAGCTTGACTTTTTCATCTGGCATCCCTGAACCTTTCTTACCTCTTCGCTTTCCCGCAAGCCAGCTCCAAAGGCTCCTAAACCACACGATCAGATTCCGGTCACGGCGATGGCCCACCTTCTCTCATACCAAATTTTTAAATTCCTTTTCTCTTCTTCCTGAGGCAAAAGACCCAGCACCCAACATTACAGGAGAGAAGGTGTACTTGTCTCCTACTTTGTGAAGGTTTCATTCCATAGCTGGCTGGCACTGAGGCAGCACACACGGCAGACAAGCGTCATGGAAGAGAAACAGCTGACGGTGGGCAGAAGATAGCAAAGTGAACGGGGGGAGCCGGGCAGCCTCTTTCTGACCCTTTCCTACTCTGTTGACTGTGAGGATTAGGGTGATGTCGAACCAACCTGTGGGCTGGTTTAGTAATCAGCCACCCTAAATCTTAACACCCTGGATCTTAGCATCACACTATGATCAGTCGCCAGCTCTAGATCCAGCCAACTCTGGAAAAGCCCCACCTACGACTGCATGAAGCTTTGGGGGCACATCTGCACACAAGCACAGCATCACCGTGACATTTTAACATGATGTTCAATATTATTTTTGAACATTGAGTTCTATAGAAGAGATGGAGTCACCAGTGGCAGTCTTGGCACTTGATGGGAAGAAGGAATGTCTATGCAGAGCAAGAAAGTGAATAGCCTTGTAGTGAGGGTTGTCTTCAGACTGCGTGTGTTAAAACCACTAAGAATGTTCTTAAAGCCTAAAGATAAACAGCAATGGGAGGACTGCAAGCAAAGTTGGAGAAAGCTCAGCAGAAAAAGGCACTTACAATTTCTCAGCACATATAACAACGGGGTTACTTCAAACATTAGAAATCACATTTAATGCTCTTGAGCAGTTGATGTGATAACAGCAAGAACAAAAAGACAAAAAGCAACATCTATCTATCTATGTAGTTGCTTAGATTCTTAGGAGAGAATCCATAGAAGTACCAAAAATGGACTCTAGTATTTTATTTTATAGTGGATGATACATATTATCTAAATACCCATTGGCATTTAATCTATGGATTGATTCAAAGCCATTGACTTTATAAAGTATTTGTTTTGAATAACAACCGTACAGTTTACAGGAATTGGGTTTTGGGGATTTCCTACTATTTGTGTATTGTGAGTTTAGAGTTTGAATGCATTAGTTTTTAAGAAACAAAGGATCAGAGAATCAGGCTTGGAGTTGAAGCTGGTTATGAGTGTGTGAAAACTTCTCAAGACATCGCTCTGCAGGGGCTGTTTGTCACTCACCCTTTCCCAAAAGCCATCCCTAGGATGACAGTGTTGGAAGACGTGCTACTTGGACCGTGTTTTGAATGGGTACTTCATGAAACTCAATAGAGGCTCAGTGGCTGTCTATAAAACAGAAATTAACGTTGACTCACTTTACTTTCTTTAAGGAAAAGTACATGCGTGGGTAAAAGCTACACTCAACTAAATCATACTCTTAAGTCAGTGCAGTAGACAGGGCATGCTGATGTATGCCTGCAACCCCAGCCCTCAGGAGGCTGAGGCAGGAGAATCTCTGTGAGTTTGAAGCCAGTGTGGGCTACAAAATGAGTTCAAGGTTATGCAGAACTGCACAGCAAAACCATGTCTCAAAAAAGAAAAGGACAAGCCGGCCATGGTGGCACATGCCTGTAATCCCAGCACTTGGGAGGCTGAGGCAGGAGGATCAGTGCGAGTTTGAGACCAGCCTGGGCTACAAAAGTGAGCTCAAGGTCAACCTGAACTGCATAGCGAGACCTTGTCTCAAAAAGACAAAAAAAAAAAGGACAAAACAAAAACAAGTCAGCGTACTGATGATCAGCAAATCAATCTCCAGATTTCCTATGGATGCATAACGATATCGAGGTGCACTGGTGGAACAAGGCTTGGAGCCATGCCTGATGCGACAGTGGTGACAGAGGAGGTATTTGTGGTTTCTGGAATTGCTTTTATTTTTTTTCAAATTTTTAATTTCAATTAGTCTACGTTTGTAGCATATGATTTCCTCCGTCATGAGGAGCTGGCTCGTGTTTACCACACATCTGAATTCTTTTTATCTTCCTCCCCGTCTCGGTTCCCTTCCCACATGCAAAAGACCTTGAGCAACATGAAGTTTGATTACGCACTCACAGATGGCTAATATGAAGATTCTGTCAGAGAGATAATTTAGTTACTTTTTCATTTTGCAGGTGACAGTGACAAAACATTGTTAGTCAAGTGGCTGGTATTTCTGTAAGTTGGTGACATTTCCAAATCATGCTTAGGTTTTTGGGCTTCAGTTCTGGGTAGCATTTCCTCAAAATGACTCTGCATAAATCCTACATTTTTATTGGCACGGAGTCTTTTGTCAATGCCATTGGTAGACAAAAAGCAACGGGAAGTGGAGCAGTGGGATCTGCTCCTGTGGCGTGGGAACAAAACATCTCTCCAGGGCTAACGAAGGGAAGGATACTGCTGGGGACCAAAGCCCGGCCAATCGTGGTTAGTGTCCGTGGAGACGTCAGCAAGACTCTTCCCAGAGAACTTGGAAAGGAGAAACAGCACTGCCCAGTGAGACCCAAAGCCAGGCAAAGGCTGGTGCTAGAGCCACTGACCATGGAGAAGACCTGGAGGAGGAGGACAAAACCAAGGACATAACTGGATGTCCCGTATGTGGAAGTTCTGAGTGTACGCTGATGTCATCTCATGTGTGAACTGAGGAGCTGATGACTGTGACTCGGCGACTTCTTTTTTGTTTTTTTTAAATTTGTTTATTATGGTTTTAAGAATAAAAGTAGCAGAAGAAAAACAGTGACAAGAGTAGATATAGTACAGAATTTCAAAACAAGGAAAATTTAAATTTAGAAATGATTACATTACATATTTTCATCATCAAATCAGTATAGATCAAAAGACATAGGTATGGAAGACTGATCGAACAATTAAACATTAACACTTTCAATAAACATTTTTTTTTAACTCTTTCAATTGCATTTTGTATTTAAGTCACTTTTCTAAAAGAAAAAAAAATTTTTTTGACTCGGTGACTTCCGATTCAGTGGGTTTCCCAAATCCGCAGACAGATTAAGGACTACAGAACCTTTGACACAACCTCACAGCAGGACGTCACATAACTGAGGAAAGCCCGGTCTCCTGCCTGAGATGCTGGCCTCTGGGGAAGATGCAGCTGGGGCCCAGGGGACTCAAGCAGTCATCAGTCGAGAGCCCCGGGCAGAAGATCTCCTGCTATGCCCTCTGCTCCGCTTCCACCCTCACAAGCCAGTTCCTGGCTATTCATTGACCTTCTTGTGCACATATTCCGATAAAAGGGGGATTCGGATCACCAACACGCTTGGCTGGCTTTGCAGGTGTGTTTATTTTCATTAAGTTAATTCAAGTCACTCTTACACATTCTTTGCAAAGTTTGGAAAGTGCGATGCAGCTCAGCAATGCTTGGATCCTAAACCCTATTTCCAAGCTGGGCCTGCAATGTGAGGTTTGGGTCCCGGGCAGAGATCACTTCACCGCAGAGTGGGACACCAGCTGCTTACATAAGCATCACATTGGGACCTTGAAGGACATCTCCAGGGGCCCCATGTCCAGGGAGGGCGAGTTATTGTTTCCTCAGTAGTAAAAAATAAATTATGGAAACAGCAAGACACAGTGAATTCCCATGGATGTTTGAACTTCAGAACGTGTGGCCAGAGCTTATGGTTTTTTCTTCTTAGGAGTCTACAAAAACTCTTGTACTAGGGCAAACTTCTAAATTTATTTGCAAAATGCTCTAGGCCAGTGAAAATGCACACTTATAAAATTGCCTTGGAAAGCATCTATTGGATGCCCTAGGCTCTTGCTCACTTGCTCGCTTGCTCGCTTGCTCGCTTTTTCCTTTTTCTCTTTTTTTGAGACAAGGTTTTTCCAAATTAGCTCAGGCTGGCCTTGAGCTCACTACAGAGCCAGATTTGTCTGAAACTCATAGAAAACCCTCTTGCCTCTGTCTCCCAAGCACTGGGATTATAGGCATGTGCTACCATGGCCGACTAATTACTTCTTAATTTAAGGGAAAATTCTCAGTGCTTTACAAAGCAGAACTCCTTGAAAGCCAATGAAGAGATAAGAAAAAGGGGCATTTGAAAGGTGTACAGGAAGATTCTTCAAGGTCTGGAGCCATGCGGTAGGAGGTCTCGTTCCAACTGGATTGTGAGCACATGCTTTGGAAACAAGGAATAAAAACTCTTTTTTTTTTTTTTTTTTTCTTTTGTAATCTTTAGACATAATGAATGTTTTCTGAGAGAACAAATAAGTCATTAAGCACAAGCAACAAAAGTGTTTAATTACTAATTTTTTGGGGGGAGACTAGCTCTGGAATTTCTGGCTTGCTTAAATCTTCCTTCTATACTTGTAATAACAAGGGCATTTCTCCAGAGGAAAAAGGAACAGATTTTCGGATGTTAGATAAGAATCCCTGTGGAGTTTCCAAAATTGCTCAAACATTCTTTTTCTTTCCTCCTATTCTGCTCCACATTTTATTTCATCATACGGGTTTTTAAAAGATTCTTATCTGTATTCCAATGGATTAAGTTGGTCCAAAGGTTGACAGAGATGAAAGAAGACACTAAAAAAATTAAATTCGTGAAGTATGTGGTCCACACCCAGATGTAACACTTGGGCACTGTTTCTTGTTTTTTTTTTTTTTTTTTTTTTTTTTTTTTTTTTTTTTTTTTTTTTTTTGCATGGAACAATACATTTTATGTGCATGCACAAGTTAGTTATTTACAAATGCCAAGAATTTGATGACTCATGCATTTCATGGCAAATATGGAAGACTGGAATGGCTTCTCTACACCTGAACCAACCCGTCCGTACACGAGCTGGTGCCCAGGCTTCTATAAGTAAAACGTAAGATTGGATTCACTGCCGAGCTCTTGTTTAGGGCTTTGGGCATGAGTCACACAGCATTCCTGAACTGAAAGAATGAAAGCTAGCTTTTCAATGCTTAACTCAAAGTATCGAGTCGCTTTGAATAGGCTTTCTTTTTTTCTTTATTATTATTATTTTTTTTTTTTTTTTTTTTTTTTTTTTTTTTTTTTTTTTTTTTTTTTTTTTTTTTTTTTTTTTTTTTTTTTTTTTTTTTTTTTTTTTTTTTTTTTTTTTTTTTTTTTTTTTTTTTTTTTTGGTGGTACCAGGGATTGGGCCGTGCACTCGCCAGGCAAGCACTTACTCCACTGAGCTGTCTCCCTGGTCTCCTGGTTTCCTCTCAGGTGATGAGAAATATTTATTATAACAAATGCCCTCAGTGAAACCTGTCTCTGTCTCTCTTGGTGGCAGTGCCTCTTAACTCTGTTTTGGGGTTCCTGACCAAAGTTATCATCTTGGAATTAATCATTCTTTCCTGGTTCTCCTTCCTGATATCCTGTGTCTATCCCAAATTTTCATTGTCTCTTCCCCATAGTTTAGCATTCTCAGAATCTCTCTTTTTTACCCACATTTTCCCAGAAATTTGTCAATGGTTCCAATATTTGAGTGATGTCCTAGAAAGTTTTAATTACACAGGAAGCCTGTGTTCAGCTTAGGTTTCATGTAAGCAATCTTTGAAAACACTATAACTCATTAGAATAATTTTTCTGCCACACTATTTATCAAGGCTGTCAGTACTTTCTTGATCCCACAATAGCCAATCTAGATACTCCAACTGTGATCTAGATTTTTTTTAAAATCATTTGTTTATTCCCTTATTAATTTATTGATCTGGTATAGAGTCTTGAGATGCATCTCAGCCTCATGGTGTCCCTCCTGCCTCAGCCTCCCCAGGGCTGAGGGGGAAAGAATCATAAACCACCACACCCAGTGTCGGTGGCTGGTACAGTGCACCCAGAATACCAGGATCAAACTGGGGTCCTTGCACTTGCAAGGCAGGTGCTTAGACTGCCAAGCTATCTCCCAAGCCCTTTAAATTTTTGATCTTCAGAATTTGTGTTTAATATATCTATTTTGATTGAAGAAATCTTTTTGACCTAATATGTGATAAAATTTGGATATATTCAACATAATCCATGCCTTGAACATGGTCAGTGTTAAGTTTTGCTGGCTAGTTATCAGTTTGAGTAAATTTAAGAACGCACAACCCTAATCTCTCACGTTCTCCCATTGCGACATCGTCAGGCCAAGGAAACACCACAAGACACCACAGAGGAGCCCAGGATCGATGTAACCTTCTAGTTCAGATGCCCTTTCATTAGTTACATGGCTTTTGATTTTTTTTTTTTCTTACTTAATCTCTTCAGGCTTCAACAAGTATTTTTATTTCTTTAACAAGAAAAGTGGTAGGACTTTTTCATAAGATGAGCATGAGGCCAATCAAGGTAATTTATATTGTAAGTTACCACATGCTTGGCACCGCTGAGTGCTTAGGTCGGAAGTCACCAGTGTTTAGCAGTTTCCTGGGGGAGCTGCGTGGCCCCCTTATGATGCCCAGTAACCCCTGAAGACCGCAGTGAGCAGGACTTCTGATTCTCACCTTCTGTAGCCTACTTCTGTGGTCATGAGGATAACCGTACCACCCAGGTGATTTCTGTGGATAATAGAGTCTTTATTATTGTTGTTGCTATTATTTGTCACACCAAGGAAGTAACCAGGGGACGCTTCACACTGAGCTACACCCCAGCCCTTCTTTTTCTTGGAGACAAGGTCCTATTAAGTGGCCTGGCTTGGCCTAAAATTTTTACTCTTCCTGCCTCACCCTACCAAGTAGCCCAGATTATAGGTATAAGCCAAGGGGACTCATACATTCCCCATTCTGTTTATTACTTACTATTTTTTTAAAATTGGTACAGGGTCTCACTACACAGCTCAGACTCCTAGTGACCCTCCTGGTTTTAGCCTGATCCCAGCACTGGGATCATAGGCACGGCGGTGACCTCTCCTGGTCTCTGTGGCTTACTCAGTGCAGCTGGGGCAGGGCCAGCACGGCATGTGGTGCTGGGGATCAGGGATCGAAACCTGGTCCCTACACTTGCCTACGCAGGGGCTTAGTCTGCTGGGCTATCTCACCGGCCCTTGCTCCCCATTCTTTATCTGGCATTGGCGTCATGACTTATAGTTGTCCTGCAGCTATTTTCCATGACACAAAACAGAGTTGACCCAGTTGTACCCGGTCCGCCTAACACCTATATCTGTGGATCACACATTTGCACGTCCAACCAACCAAGGATCTAAGAGATTCAGAAAATATGCTGTCTGCACTGAACAGGTGCAGAGTTCATCTTCTCTTTATTCCCCAAGCACACAGCTATTTCTGTGGCACATACTTCAATAGATGTAAGTCATTCATTGATGATCTAAAATACATTTTAAAACGTATGTCATATACCAGTAGTATACCTTCTTCCTCTTCTTCTCCTTCTCCTCCCCCTCCTCCTCCTCCTCCTCCTTCTTCTTCTTTTTCTTCTTCTTCTTCTTCTTCTTCTTCTTCTTCTTCTTCTTCTTCTCCTTCTCCTCCTCCTCCTTCTCCTTCTCCTTCTCCTTTTTCTTCTTCTTCTTCTTCTTCTTCTTCTTCTTCT
>PVJA010034686.1:0-22364 GCA_004027025.1 Myocastor coypus | reverse complement strand
ACACACACACACACACACACACACACACAAGCAATACTATAACTGAAACTTTTGTGGTTTTTTATTTTGATTATTTTCTAAAAAAAAATTTATTTGTTGGTTTGGTACAGGGTCTCACTACACAGCTCAGACTCTTAATGATCCTCCTGTCTCAGCCTCCCCAGCACTGGGATTACAGGCATACATTACCATGCCCAGTTTTGGTGGCTGGCATGGTACACCTGGGGTTCCAGGGCTAGAACAGCATGCAGTACTGGGGATCGAACCTGGTCCTTGCACTTGCCAGGCTGGTGCTTAGATTGCCCAGCTATCTCCCCAGCCCTATTTTGTTTTTTAATAATTTCACTCTAGTATGTCCAGATGCAAATTTGTGGGTTTTTTTCCTCCCTGTGGTTCACTACCCTTTTTTGACAAATGAGTTGATAATTTTCATCAAATTTGGAAGATGTTTGGCTACTGTTTCTTCAAACTTTCTGCCCTAAGGACAGGCGAGATGGCTCAGCAGTCTAAAGCACCTGCTTAGGAAAGCTTAGGCAACTGCAGGGACCTTGGTTAGATCCCTGGCACCACATGCTGTGCCAGCCCAACCCCCAGGGCAGGCTGAGCCAGCCATAACATAAAAGAAATGACTTTCTGCTTTAGTCTCTTCTGATTCTGGGATTCCGGTTCCTATTAATTTGCTTGTTACAAACCATTGAGTCTTTGTTTTTCCTTTCAGCTCCTTTGATGTTATTGTTAATCTCTGTACTTCAGTTTCTCTTCTGTTGCCCTGACTACAAGGTCATTAGTCTTTTCCTGCATCGCCGTTGTTTTGGCTGCTGTTAAAACTCATCCAATGGGCCTTCTTTCAGATATTTTTCAGAGTTAGACGTTGATCTGCTTCTCTACAAAGATTGTCTGCTCACTTGTTGCGTACTCTGATTTCCTTGAACATATTTTTAGTATCTGTTGGTTTCAACACCTGTATCATCTGAGACTATTAATTTTTTAATGGAAATGGCTATTTTTTAAATTATATCTCAGGCAGTACAGTACAGTGTTGAATCCTAAGTGGTTTGCAGCATAAAGATACGTCTAATTCCATTTACTTTATCATGGCTAGAACTGGATCTTCAATTGGAGATTATAGGAGATATATGATAGAAGGCCTCCCCCACTTTGTCCTAGACCAAAGGCCCTAGGATTTGCTTTTTAAAAAAAAAAAAAAATGGGAGTCCAGTCTGACATACAAAACAGAAATAGGAGATTTCAACAGCCTGTGTTATAAGACATGATTATAATAATTCTAGAGTAATCATAAAGAATTATTTTAGGGATACCTTTCTCACCTGTTGAAACATTTTAAACATCCTGTTTAAGTGAAATCTCATTTCAGAGAAACCCCAGTAAATTAGGATACAATTGATATTTTAGTGTATCTTTAAATTGTGAAACTTATTTTCTTAACAATTTTTTTTTCTCTCCTGGCTGGACTTGAATTTACAATCCTCCCTCAACCTCCAAAATAACTGAGATTACAGGTGTGCATAACCATACCAAGCTAGGAATTTAAGTCTTCAAATCGTCAATATAGTACGGAGTTCCTGAATGCTGTTGTAACATTTAAACTGACAGAAATCATTTGTTCTTTTTAGATAATGTATAGGTAATTTTCGTGGTTCTCTGCCATGAAACTGTAGCTTAAATTGGTCTTGAAACAGAATCTGCAGCTTAGCAGCCTTAAATTCTTACTCAGCTACTTCTAGTGAACTTTTTTAGAATTTATTTTACACAGAAAGTACTTTTGGGACCAGGGAGAGATCTCAACAGTCTTAAGCACCCGCCTGGCAAGCACAATGACCAGTTTGAACCCCAGTACTGCATACTGTGATGGCCCTGCACTGAGTCACCCACCAGAACCAGGCATAGTGGCTGGTGGCACACACCTGTAATCCCAGCTCTGGGGAGGCTGAAACAGGAGGATCACTGCACAGCAGGGCCCTGAGACAAATAAATAAGCAAATAAATATTTTTTAAAAAATACTTTCTAGTTTCCTGATTTCCATCAAGAATTAGACAGACATGTTGGGAATACCCCAAATTGTTTGTGTGTGTGTGTGTGTGTGTGTGTGTGTGTGTGTGTGCAGTGGGGTTCTTTTGTAAGCCTAAAGAAGAGGTTACTCTTATAAAATAAATCAGTAAATAGGATTGTTTCTTTGTGTTCCCTCTTTTCTCTTGGCCCCTCCCACTGCCAGTATACAATTATCTCATAACATTTCTGAGACAAGCCCTTCAAGACACTGAGTTTGTGTATATCTGTTACATATTTTTCAGTTGACAAATTACAGTTCGAACCTCCTCTGAGAAAAGAAACAGAAGCCAGGGATGAAATGGTAAGATTGTGACTGTAAAATATTTTCGCATTAAATTTGAAAAATGGGGGCTGGCGAGATGGCTCAGTGGTTTAAAGCACTTGCTTAGGAAAGCTTAGGCAACCACAGGGACGATGGTTCACTCCCTGGCACCACATCACCACATGCCGTGCCAGCCCCCCCCCCAAAGGCTGAGCCAGCCATAATATATATAAAAAAAAATAGTTGGGATTTTAAAAAAAGAAATTTGAGAAACAGTGTTGGTTACACGCTAAGAAACAAAGCAATATGCCCTTTAGCATTAATTTTAATAATGTGTTTTTTGCACTATGCTTTGAAAACGTTCACAAATGAACCTTGATGAGGGTACAGTATAATACACTATTTCACCATTCATTTTGACTCCTCAGGGTCTTTCAGAGAACCCATGTGAATTTAGTAAACATTTAACAGAGGCTAAAGAGATAGCTCAGTGATTTGAGTGCCTACCTGGCAAGCACAGGGACTGGGGTTTGGTCCCCTGTACCACACAAACTGTGTGGGCCACTGAAACCAGGATTGGTGGTGCATGTCTGTAATCCTAGCACTAGGGTGGCTGAGATAAGATCACTATAAGTCCAAGCTGTGCAGTAAGACCTGTACCCAATAAATGCATACAAAGATTTAACAGGATGCATAGCTGTAAGCTCTCCTAGCCTTTTTCTTACTGATTCTGTTAGGTTTATAATACATTTTTGTTGTATGTTTTTTTTTTTTCTTTTTTTTTTTTGAAGTAGCTCATTCATGGGGATTTGCTAAGTGGTAGTGTTTGTTTAACTTGTGTGAGATGCTAGGTTCAATCTTAGCCCCACCAAAAAGGAAGGTAGGGAGGGGAAAAGTTTATTTTATCTATTGATCTTTTCTGATGGTACTAGGGAGTGGGTCCAAATTCAGAACCTTTGCACTGAGCTACAGTCCTTCCTCTTTTTAATTTTTTATTTTTGAAACAAGATCTTTCCAACTGGAAGAATCTCCCAGGCTAAACTTGTGACCCTCCTATTATAGCCTCCCAGAGTACAGACATTGCACATGCACCACCACATCTTGTTCCTGTGTTGTGTTACGTGAGATAACCACAACCTATTCCTTACCTGAAAGGAAAGAATAAGTAAAACAAAATATTATTAAGGTTATCCTAGATGTTACCATATTATTTACTGTATCAATAAAAGTATAGCTTTTAGAGTAGCAGTCTTAATGAATCTCTCATTAACATTTGGAAATTATTTTTCTTTTGTATATGTTTGATAGGTCATTAGTTATCCATGTTAGTGGAGTAGTAATACAAAAATTGAAAGTAATTTTTGCTTTAGAATACACTAACATAGAGCCAAGGACACAGCTCAGCAGCACAGTGCCTGCATGGCAAGCACAAAATCCTGAGTTTGATTCCTGATACCAAAGCAAAAAGAAAGGAAATAAAAGAATATGTCAGCATATTGGTTAACAGGGCTTATCACGTTTGAAACTATGTTTAATATGTTTATGGAGTTTCTGAAATCCATGCCAACTGATAATGGCCTAAAGCAAATCTAGCTGAATATTTAAAAACTGTCTTAAATACCTAGGTAGTTAACACTCATGACAGGATAGTAAAGTTTTTCTGTGGTTGGTATCCATAAATAATAATTATATTAAGATATTAATGTCTGCAAAAGTAACAGTTGAGATTGTATCTTTAATCTTCATAGGGAATGTCATCAGACCCAAACTTTTTATTACGGTGGAATCCTTTTGTTGATGGTGCAAATACTAGCAAGTAAGTTGCTTTGTTTTTCTAATTAATAACTATTTTACTTGGTTATATAAAACTAACAGTGAGGGGTAATTTATTATAATAGTCCCTTTTTCTTGAGCCATCAGAGGAAAACTTCTGACTTTTATTATCAGATGGCATCATCCTTTGATCATTGAGGTTTTTGGCTTTTGTTTTAATGAGAATATATTGTATATAATAGTACTATATTGAAAGGTGAACCATGTAATGTCATGAGGGAAAGACTGTAGTGGAAATCAGAAAGTGCCAGTCCCCCATTCCATTGGAATTACTCCATGTTGTAGACATGATTTGTTCCCTCCACAGTTAGGTGAGAGAGCTGTGAGGTGTTCACCTGTCTATACAGTGCCATCACCTAGAGAGCTCTTAAGAAATACAGATTTTCCTGTGTCCTCCCATTTTGCCTAACAATGTGGAGTTGGTAGACCCTAGCCTGTGGGCTGATGCAATCAGAATTTCTATATTTTAGGGTTGAAAAAGTCAAGAGTTCATTTGTTTCATGTGAAAATTGTATAAAATTCATATTGCCTTGTCACAAAGGCTTACTGAAACACAGTCATATCTATGAGTATATATTTGTCTACAGCTGGTTTCAAGCATTATAAGTAGAGTTGTGCCTACTGTATACACTGCAGAGGCTATAATATTTCCTATTTGACCCTTTCTAAGAATCCCAAAAGCTTCCCAATTGATGGCAGTAACTGTGTATAAATTTGTATGACCAGTGAGCTAGAGCAGTGCTCCTCCATCTGCCTCTTGAACTGCTAGATATCTTTTATTAAAATGCAGATTCTGATTCAGTAGTTCTAAAGGATTTATTCCTAAAAGTTCTCAGGGGACACCATTGTTACCAGTCTGTTATCTGCTTTGAGTAACAAAGGCTTTCATCATATGGCCATATGAGTCTGTAAGTTCCAGAATTATGAATTATTTTTAAATTCAAAGTCCTTTTTTTTTTGTTTAATGTATTTAGTTGTTGTAGGGTCTTGCTATGTAGCTCAGACCGTAGTGATCCTCCTGCTTTCAGCCTCCCCAGCACTGGGATTATAGGCAAGTACCCCTACTCTGGACCCTAACCAGCTCAGCCAACCCTGGAGGCACGGCTGGCAAGGCATGTGATGCCTAAGCTTGTTTAAGCAGGCACTTTAGTCCGCTGAGCTATCTCACCAGCTCCTCAAAGTACATTATGTTTAATTATGTATTAGGTATATTCTGAATATATATATATGTATATATATATATATATATATATCAATGATTTTTTTACAACATTGCAGATATTTGTTGTATGTTATTTATACAATACATAGAAATATCAATGAGAATTTAGGCACACATGCAAAAAAAGGAAAGCAGTTATTAGGGAATAAATCATAATGAGTGAGTGGTTCCTTGCTTTAAATAAAACTGAAGTTTATCGTCCAGTTTCTATCTTAAAATGTACAAGAGCAGTTAACATAATCATATTTTGTGCTATTTTTGTAACACTGAGTCCTTTACATTTATAGCAAAGCTAATGTCATTTATTTAGCAAATAAACTTGAAGAAATAATAACCTGAACTATTACTTTCTGCAGCAAATTAGAAATCATATAACAAAATCCTTCTTTATAAAGTTTTTAAATATAATAGGTAGTCCACCAATATAATGTACAGATTTTGACCAGAATTATGAATATATTTTTTGTTCCATTTTGTTTTATTTGGTTTTGGTGATTGGACTCAGGGCTAGGTATTCAGTTCTGTACTTTCTGTGTATTATCTCACTTAGCTATTTTCCTACCTGAACTTATTTTTTACTGCTGTTTTAATTTTATTACAACCTATATCAAGCATAACTATAAAGTCAGTTTTTTTTTGGTCTTTTGAGACAGGATCTCACTATGCAGTTCAGGCTGGCCTTGAGCTCACTTTTGTAGCCCAGGCTGGTCTTGAACTTGCACCAGTCTTCCTGCCTCAGTCGCCCAAGTGCTGGGATTATAGGTGCGTGCCACCACACCCAGCCTAAATATTTTATTAGTGTGTGCTTCCAGTACATAATCATCACCTTCACTGTGGCTGGTTGGTCCATGTACATGATACATCTTAATTCTTTTTATATTTCCTTTCCATCACCTTTTTTCCTCTTCCATCTCTTGATTCCATTCCTTTTTTGAAAAAGATACTATATTATTTGCTGCTTAGTTTTTCATATTTTGAGATTCTCATGTAAGAAAAACTATGATATTAAACTTGTGTGTCTCAATTTATTTCACCTACATTTGATCTCAAGGTTTATCTCACCTACATTTGATCTCAAGATTTATCTGTTTCACTTTTGATGACTGATTTATCCTTCTTTATGACAGAGTAGTACTTCATTATCTATAAATACATCAAATATAACTATGAAATAAAGAACACCTTTTGTCCACTTTATGAAATCTGTTATTTTATAAGACTACTAGACTGAGGTAGGAGGATTGGTACGAGTTTGAGACCAGCCTGGGCTACAAAAGTGAGCTCAAGGCCAGCCTGAACTGCATAGCAAGACCCTGTGTCAAAAAGACAAATAAATAAGACTACTAATTTAGCCTAATAAGATAAGATCTTAGGTCTTCCTAAACATTTTATGTTCTGTATCATAATGTATTTTTTCCTCTGAACAGATTATTAGCTTATATTTAAGTAGTGTCTTTGTTTTATGTACTTATCACCATCTAAGCTACTTTTTTTCTTTGTACTAGATCAACCTCAAAACGTGCAGTACCACCTCCCCTACCTCCTAAGGTGAGCTGTTTTAAGAATTTTAACAGTAAATCTTTTTCTAAATAATTGAATTGTAACTTTATTCAAATTTTTCTTAAATATATTCTACATGAATAGTTTTCTGCATGAGAGAATCTGAAGATATAAAATATATAATAAAGAATTTTATTTTCAGGAGAAGTAAAATACTCTAATAGCAATAGGTTATTGCTCATTTGACAAAATATTTGAGCACACAGAAGGGAAATAGTTCAGGCTGACCAGATAACTCAGCGGATTAAAGCCCCTGCAAGCAGGCCCTGGAGTCAGGGATTCAATCCCTGGACCTGCTGTGCCAGCCTTGCCCCTATGGCATGCTGAGACAGCAATTCAGACTGGGCATGGTGGCGCTTCTGTGATCCCAGCTCTTGTGAGACTGTAAACAGGTCGACCACTACAAGTCCAATCTAGTAATGAGAATCTGAACACCCTGTAGACCCTTCCCTAAAATACAAAAAATAAAGGGAAATGGTTCATCATGTGTCACCCTCATTTATTACTATAATTTGACATCTCAGCAGACTTGTACTTTATTAAGTCATTTTCCTTGTTTTTAGTTATTAAATATTTTGTGAACTGCTTATGTAATATATTAGTTATAAAATTGTTACCAGTTTTGATTTGGAGCTGATTAAAAAATCAAAAGTTCATAGTTGGGTTGAAACAGCATGTAAATTACTGCTGAGATTTTGCTTTGTGCGGTAATTTTAACTATGCAGAAGGAAGAGAAAAGGTGTTTCTCCCACCTCCTCAAGTCTTTAATATTTAATGATAACTCTTAGTAGTTTTCATTTGCAATTTTTAAACTACCTTCTTATCTTTTTATCACTAGCCAAGGATAAATAGTTACTCTGAAGACAGCTTCCCAGATGAAGAGAAATCATCAACAGTGAAACGTTGCCCTGATTCAGATAACAGAGCTCCCCAACTTCTGAGAAGACAGAGTAGCCCAAGTTGTGGTCTTGTAGCTGAGACTTCCTCTGTGGGTATGGCTAGCAGTGTCACCAGCCGTGGAGTGCATACGGCTAGATACTGTGATCTGGGTAAATAACTCAAAAGGGCAAAGGAAGCCATTTTTTGGTAGTCCTATTACGTGTTAAGCTTTGTGAAAATTCTTTAATTCCCCATGGAGGAGCTATAAATAGATTTAGTATGTAACAACCCTAATTGGAACTTTATTATAGGGCTAAGAAGATGAATTGTGTTCTTGCTTTAAGGAAATTTAGTGGCTTTGCAGAAGTTTCCTTGTATACTCTTAACATTAGATAAGACAGCTTATATGAACGTCTCCTAAAAGTAATAACTTTGCAGTAGAAAAAGTGAAATTTCTGACCAAAGTAGGAATAGAGAATAGAAGAAGTGGCTTATTGCAGAGTAATGAAAGGTTCATTGAGTTTTCAGTAGATGGAGCCAGTGCCAACACGATGTTCTTAGAGAATAATAAAGGATGTGTGTGCACAGTGAAACAGGAAAACCTGATTGTGTTTGAAGTGTAATGCAGTATAAGTGTAATATTTATAGAGAAGATAGCAGTAAAAATGTGGATTGAATTTGTTATAAAAGCCATTGAACATCAGTGTCAGCAAGTTAGACTAATTTTTTTCCTTGAACTGTAGACTTATAAATTAGGGGCACTGATAAATACACATTGCAGCTTCTGTGTAATCCAGAAAAAGGCACCAAAGACAAATTCATATAATACTAGAAAACACTTTTCCATAAAGGGTCACCCATAGACTGGGCATGGTGGCACAAACCTATAATCCCAGCACTTGGGAGGCTGGAAACAGGAGGATCACTACGAGTCCAATCTGTATACTAAGACTCTGTTGACCCTGTCCTAAATACATTTAAAAAAAAAAAAAAAAGATGTCATCCAAGAAAAGACAAGAGGGAGGGAGTATTTTTCAAAGAATGTGCTTACATTTATTTGTTCTCATTCAGCTTGTAACCATGATTCTCTTTAGGAAATGGTGATGGTATCTCAAAACTAATTAATGAAAATACAGAAGGATCAGCACAGGCACCACAGTTGCCAAGGAAAAAAGACAAGAGAGACTTCCCTGTAGGTACAACTGACATTTGGCAGTGAGTTGTAGCTAGTACTGTAGTTAGTGTCATGGAAAGGGAATAGTGTTTTTAAGAATTGACGTACTAGAGCTGGGTATGGTGGTGCATGCCTATTGACCCTGTTACTCCAGAGGCTGAAGCAGAGATAATCTGAACCCTGGAGTTCGGCCTACATAGCAATACCTCATCTCTTAAATTAAAAATAAATACATTTAAATTTCTTTTCTTCCTTCTTTTTTCTTTCTTTTTTTTTTTTTTTTTGTGGCCTGCTCAGCCTGTCTTAAGGGTGGGGCTGCACAGCACAGCATGTGGTGCTAAGGATTGAACGGTAGTCCCCGTGGTTGCCTAAAGTTGCCTAAGCAGGTGCTTTAGACTACTTGAATTATCTTGCCAGCTCTAAAAAAATTGAATTTCTAAATGGCAACATTTTTTAGACTTAGGATGTGTCTTTTAACACTTAAATTTTCTTTTTCTTTCTTTCTTTTTTTTTTCTACAGAAACCAGCCATCAATGGTCTTCCACCCACCCCAAAAGTCCTGGTAAGGAGTATTTTTCTGTAATCCACATGCCATTTTTTTTTTTATCGGTGCAAAGAGCTGAATTACTTTTGTTATCAGTATATTGAGCCTTTAAATGACAGGACATTATAAAGTACAAAAGTATGTATCAAATCATGTATCCTCATTTGAGTGAATTGTTTAAAATTTAGAGAGCATTTCACTTTTATAAATATTGGCAGTCAGGTTCACAGGTTAGCCTCAAAAAGGTCATGATGATGTTAAGAGTACATTATTCATGCCGGCCATGGCGGCGCACGCCCGTAATCCCAGCACTTGGGAGGCTGTGGCAGGAGGATCAGTGTGAGTTTGAGATCAGCTTTGGCTGCAAAAGTAAGTTCAAGGCCAGCCTAAACTGCATAGTGAGACCCTATCTCAAAAAGACTAAATATAAATAAAAGAGTACATTATTCTCTTTCCACCCTTGGAGCCATTTTCACATGGGACTGGGTAAAATGAAATGGAAAATCTAACACTTGTTCTCTGGGGAATCTCTCTGATGTGATTTATCTAGGCATATCAGTGGGGCACTTTATAAAGTTCGCTTTTGGGCCCAGTAAAAGTTTCATTTATATTAGAAGTTATCAGTTTTTTTTTTTTTTGTTTTTTTGTTTGTTTGTTTTTTGTCTTGTTATGTCTGTTCTGCTATGATGGCCCTAATGTTGCTTAATATAAGCAATTGTTTTACCAATTTAACCATTGTTTTAGGATTATTAATCCTGAAGTAATAATTTAGAATACCTAGGATATATCATGGCTATATGTAAATCTTTGGTAAGTTTTATACTTTTGATCTAAAAGAACAACACAAAAAGAGAAAGCAGATTTTCATGGTAGAAGAGATTACATTATGTTAAATATGCATTTTGTTTTGTGATGAAACTACAAACATGGGCATAAGTTTGACATTTCATAGCAATTTTTGTAAAAATACTTAAAATTATCTAATCAATTAAGTCTATATTTCTTTGTAATTAAGATGGGAGCATGTTTTTCAAAAGTTTTCGATGGCTGCCCCTTGAAAATTAATTGTGCAACTTCTTGGATACATCCTGATACAAAAGGTAAAATTTCTAAATATTATATGCAGTAAAGTATTTATCATGGGAAAAGATCTCTGTAGTCAGTAAACTGAGGTGATTTATTTAAAAATAGCACGATGGACACTAAATGATACAAAGTTTTGGATTAAATATAGTAAAATTTAAGACTATTTAAGGATCTTTTCTCAGTAAAGAAGGATAAAGAGGGGCTGGGGAAATAACTCAGTAGAATAAGCATTTGCCTGGCAAGTACAAGGGCCAGAGTTCAATTCCCCGTCCCACAAAAACAAATAAAAAAGAAAGAAAGAAGGCTAAAGAAACATTACAACTGATTGCATCCTTAATTTGGAACTATATTTATAATTAAAGGACACTATGGAGACAATTTTAATCAGGTTGTAGGTGAAATAATACTGTACAGCTGTTAATGGTCTGTGGTTATATAAGATTTTAAAAATAAATGCCTATTGAAATATTCAGGAATGAAAGGGACTTCACACTTTTGACTTACCTCAGACAGTTCAGGAAAACAAAATGTGTAGGGGAGAGAGATCAAGCAGTAGTGAATGTTCAGCACTTACTACTGTGTTAAGAGTACTCAGGGGGTGAACAAGTGAGTATTCAGGAATTGTTTATACTATTACAGTTTTGCTATAAGTCCATTTTGTTTTTTATATTATGGCCAGCTGAGCCTGCCCTGGGTGTGAGACTGGCACAGCATGTAGTACCAGAGATTGAACCACAGTCTCTGTGGTTGCCTAAGCTTGCCTAAGCAGGTGCTTTAGACCACTGAGCCATTTGCCAGCCCACTTTTGCTGTAAGTCTGAAATGATTCACAATACTAAATTTTAGCTTATAGTTTTAAAATGAGGAAGCATAATAAGTACAGGCAAAAGTTCAGAATCAGTCTGGGTTTGAATTTGTACTTTATCGCTAGCATGACTTGGAAAATAGGCTTAGCATCTCTGGCTTCCATAGTGATCATGTGTGACATAAAAATTCTTAACATTTACCTTGCTGCAAGAAAGAACCTACGTGATTGACAGTTACAGGTAGACAATAGAAGAGATCAGGAATGTTGGTTTCTGTTTCAACATAGTTATGAAAACATTATAAAATAGCCTACTTTAAATGCCAGTGTTAGAAAATATAAAATAAAAATTTTATTCTAAGGAAATTTTTTTTGTTTGAAACTTTATTTGGCATATTCAAATTTGCAGAAAAGTACAAGAAACTCATATTCCATATCAATTATTTTCTGTTGTGCCATGTTTGACCATTTTCTGTGTTTACATGTACCTTTTTGTGTGATCTCATCATGCTCTTCTACTTAAGTATGTATTTCCTGGTGTCAGGAATCATCCCCTGCCCATAACCCAGTACTGTGGGAGGCTAAGGTGGCAAGATCGCAAGTTTGATCCTAGCCTGGGCCACTTGGCAGCTCAGTAAGATGCTGCCTCAAAATTTATGAAGGGGCTTGGGGATAGCTCATGATGAAGGCCTTGGATTCAGTCTCCAGAACTAAAAACAAAAAAGGCATCGCTTGGGCTGGGCACTGTGGTACATGCCTGTCATCGCAGCTACTCTGAGGCTGAGACAAGAGGGAACTTTGAGTTAAGCTTGGGCAATTTAGTGTAATCCTATCTCAAAGTGAAAACTAAAAAGGATTGGGAATGTAGCCTAGTGTATAGCACTTACCTACCATGTGTGAGAACCTGAGTTCAAACCCCAGCACTGAAAAAAAAAAAAAAAATATATATATATCATATTTACATAATTACAGAACAGTTGTAAAGATCAGGAAATTTATCATTGACATAATTCTGGTTTTTTAATCCAAAATCATATTTAAATTTTATTTTCACAATATTTCTTCCAGTCTTCACTTCGTTTTTTTAGTTGAGCATTGAATTCATGAGTGCATACTTAATGTAAGCAGTTTGGATTTATGAATTATTATTCAGTGAGATGTAATCTGTTATTTTTAGACTTAACTTATCTCAGAAGTTTTGGCTTGGATAACAGTTCATAGGAGCAGTGGAAGCTGCAGTGTCCTTTTGTTTGAAATATCTGAATTCTTTTTCAAGCACAGCAGACGTCTGGGCTCATCTTGTACTTGCCTTGCCCCTGAGCCCTGAGCTGAAAGCAGTCTTGGCCCCAGTTCTCTCTGTTCAGCGGGAACAGTAGTTGGAAAGCAGGGTGTGAGCACCAGTTGACTCACTTTGCTAGGTCATGATTTACGATTTGTACCTGATGTGTAATTTCCCTGCTCAAGAGTATTTGCCGTATCTCAAAAAATTCATTACCATAAAAACACTAGAACAAAGATTGTGTCCAAGTAGAAAATTATATAGTAAGGTAAACCCTGGGCTACCCTAACCAAAATATATCTTCTTTTTATAAACAAGAAAGGTGTTGGTGAAAGAAGTAAGGTGGCATGAATTTTAGAAAATAATTTTACTTTGTGTGGGTGGCTAATGTTTAGTGTCATTACAATAGAAAACTATTATTTTAGTGAACAACTTTGAAAAATAATAGTAAATTTTGATAATTTATGAACTATTTTATTTTAGATCAGTACATTATTTTTGGAACTGAAGATGGTATTTACACATTGAATCTCAATGAACTACATGAGGCAACTATGGAACAGGTAATAAGGCATTTTAACTCAAAAAAGTGGTTGGGACAAATCAAATAATAGAAATATCAAAATGTTATGTCAGTTTGTATGGACCCCAGTTTTTATTTTCATTATAAATATTTAAAAGGACAACATAATACTCTTTACATGTTTATGTTGAAAAAAATGTTCCCTAAGGTTTTGGTAATGTACTGAAAGACAGAAAGTAGTTGTTGGTAATACTATTTTATTTGTTGTGTTTTATATGGTCCAAAATACCCAGGGCCTTGTGTCTGCTAGACATGCACTGTATCACTTGAGCTACATCCCTAAAAGTACTGTTTTACAGTGTTGGAATTTAGAGGTTAAAGGGTAAGAAAATGAAAACTATCAGGTTTAATTTTCTTCTTCTTTTTCCTTAGTTATTTCCACGGAAGTGTACTTGGCTATATGTTATCAATAATACTTTAATGTCATTATCAGGTATGCATTTCATAATGAAAAACCACAGAGGGAAAATTCTCATGTTAATGTACCCTTTAAAATATATCTGTATTTGTAATTCTAGACAGCTAAGATTTAGTAACTTTGAGACTTGCACATTTTTTCCGCAGTGCTCCTAGCAGCTTTATACCTGAGGAAGAGTGTAGTAAGCATCCCAACACCCTTCCCTCCCACTCAGCCTCAGCCTCCTCACCCACCTCCACCATTTCTGTCCTCCCCACCCTCCACTGACTATTAACATCAGCAAGTCAATTCCCATCTTCCTAGCTTCTGTTTTCATATCTATCAAATGACAGTGGTGGGTAGTAAGTCTCATGAGGTTGTTGTAAGTGTTAAATTAAATTAGTCCAAAGTGCTTAGTAAACTGTGAGGTATTAGAGAGATATGCAATGATGGCATTCATGTCATTCTGGACCACAGCATGGGACTGATGCTTTAAAGTCCACTAAGCAGGGTGATCCAGAGCAACCTATTCTGCTTTGGGTGATTTTATTTTTTCTCTTTTGTTTCCAGTTATCAATGAATCAGTGGGTAGTAATTTGGATTTTTTTCTTTATTTATCAAACTATTTTCTAACATTTTAGGTTTAAGTGAATTGAGGCTTAGTGGTTCTGATAGAGTGTAAGACAATTAATTATGGCTTCATAATAGATATTCTTAAACAATCTATATATTTGACTAATCCACTGTTTTTAAAAGAGCATATTATTGTGTTTGCTTTGGCAGCACGTATACCAAAATTGAAGGCATATTATTGGTGCGTTAACCCAAAAAAAAAAAAAAAAAAAAAAAAAACTAGCCACAAAAGTATTTAATCTCTTTGATTTTATTATGCTTTCTCCAAATCTTTTAAGTTTCATGTAGCAGTATTACTTTTTTGAAAAAAAATAAATAAACTTAATTCTGTTTAACAGTTGTGAATGTTATACATATAGAATTACTTTTCTCTAATTTCCTTGCTCTTTTATTGCTAGTCATGGTTGTTTGCAAAATAAGCTCAAAGGGACCAGTGAGATAACTTAGCCGACTAATGCACCTGTTTAGGCAAGCTTAAGCGCAGGGACCTTGGCTTAGTCCCCAGCACCACATGCCATGCCAGCCCTGCCCTCAGGGTGGACAGAGCTGGCCAAAAAAAGACAACTGAAATCAAAGCATTAGAAGAGAAAAGAAAAGAGAAGAGAAGAGAAGAGAAGAGAAGAGAAGAGAAGAGAAGAGAAGAGAAAAGAAAAGAAAAGAAAAGAAAAGAAAAGAAAAGAAATCAAAGCATTGCCAGTCTTTTTATACTTCCATGGAATGTTTTATTCTCCTAATACTGTGTAAGGTGCTTACAGATCTTTGATGATACTCAAATAATGTTGCATGGTGAGACCCTGCAACATCCAAACACATAAATAAATAAATAAGCAAGTTTAAAGCACTATGCCAGCATGGCACATCTTAAGTATTTATAAAATACCCGTGGGAAAGCAAGGAAGAGTTAGTGTATAGATTAGTTCTTTTGTAAATCAGTTTTAACAATTGATTTTTCTGTGTTTTCACCCTAAAGATTTACATTCTGAGCCGGGCGTGGTGGCTCACGCCTGTAATCCCAGCACTCGGGAGGCTGAGGCAGGAGGATTGGTGCGAGTTCGAGACCAGCCTGGGCTACAAAAGTGAGCTCAGGACCAGCCTTAACTGCATAGCGAGACCCTGTCTCAAAAAGACAAAAAAAAAAAAAAAAAAAGATTTACATTCTGCCCAGATCACTGTGTATCAGAATATACTTAATTTCTGATTTTAACATAATATTAACTGAATTTTTTGTTTTGTATGTTTTCTGTTTTACTTGGCCTTTGAACATGACTGGACTCCTTATTTTAGAAGGTAAATATGTTTTCTTTTACTTGAAAATTGTATTTCTCTAAACGATAAGTGAAAAAAAAATAAAAATAAATTTAAAAAATAATTTTAAAAATGATAAGTGAAAGTAACATGTTTCTATTTTATAGGAAAAACCTTTCAACTCTACTCTCATAATCTTATTGCTTTGTTTGAACAAGCCAAAAAACCAGGATTAGCTGCCCATATTCAGACTCATAGGTTTCCAGATCGCATACTGCCAAGGTACAACATGCCATTATATTCTTCTGGGAGTGGGGGGAGTTGTGTCAATCTTTGACACAGTCAGTGTTCTTTACCCAGAGAAAACTTCCTATGTTCTAATTCTCAAAGGTACTTTACACTAAAGTGCCTTCATGGAGGATGCCCAAGATCAGTGCTTCCTACATGGGACTGTCCATGAGAATGACCTGTAGCAGCGTTCTCATACATGTTCTTAGGCCCTCCCATCAGTCCTGTAAAACCAGATAGTCTGTACTCAACGGCCAAGACAGTTTTTTTAAAAACTTTTCCTGCCTGGTACAATGCAATGCAAATCGTTGTATGGCTACCACAGCAATAAGGAATATTTATATTGTTTTATGTTTTCAGAAAGTTTGCTTTGACAACAAAGATTCCTGACACAAAGGGGTGCCACAAATGTTGCATAGGTAAGTAAGTGCTATTTTTCAAACTGGATGATTAGAACTTCTTAACAGCTTCCAAATTATTCAAAGAGTCTTACAGAATAAAATAGGACAGAAAGTCTGTTTTTTAAAAAGTTTTAGTAAAAAATAAATAAATTTTTAAAAAGAAGTTGCAGTGATAATGAGCACAAGAATTTACAGAGAAATGGGATAGAATTGCATGGGGACAATAGTCTTTGTGTTTTTTCAGAGCCTAGTGTTTCTATTGTTCCTTGTTTTATTGTTTGTTTGTTCTTTTGTATGGGAGAGACAGGGTCTCACTGTGTAATTTAGGATGGCCTTGAGCTCACTTGGTAGCCCAGGCCTTAGACTCCCAGCAGTCCTCCCGTCCTTGCCCCTTGAGTGCTGGGATTAGGAGCATGTCCCACCATACCTGGCTCCTACTGTTTGTCACCCATAGTCCCTAAGGTCTACCAATTACTGCTAGTTTGTTGTCTGTTCTTTTACACTGCTGCTGGAGATTGAACCCAGGGCTCCATGCATGCTAGGCAAGTGCTGTACCCCAGAACTACAGTCCCAGACCATTGCTGGTTTCCTTTTTGATTCAGTATTGGGGATTAAAGCCAAGGCCATATGCATGCTGAGAAAACACCCTATTCCTGAGCTACACCACCAGCGCTTTGTATAAATACTCAGCCTCTGTAGAATTTCAGTATTTTAAGTGTGTGCTGCTATGCCTGGGTTTGCTAGTTCTTTATAAGAATTATTAGAAGATCTTAGCCAGCTCTGAAATAGAACAGTCCAAACAAGACTACACTACTTCTGGTACAAAGAACAACTTTAGGAGGTTCCCTAAAGCACCCTCAGATTCACAGATCCCCTAGAAGGACTCACAGAATTTACAGAAATCAGGTATAGCAGCGGTTCTCAACCTGTGGGGCGCGACCCCAGCAGGAGTCAAACAACCAAAACTCAGGGGTCACCTAAAGCCATTCCAAATCATAACTGTAGCAAATTACAGTTTTGAAGTAGCCACCAAAATTATTTTTTGGTTTGGGGTCACTGCAACATGAGGAGCTGTATTGCAGGGTCATGATATTAGAAAGGTTGAGAACCACTGAGGTATAGTTTCTTTTTGCTACTTTTTTTTTTTTTTTTTTTTTTTTTTTTTTTTTTTTTTTTTTTTTTTGCAGGACCAGGGTTCAAACTCACAACCTTGCACTTTCCAGGCAGACACTTGTGCCACGGAGCTATTTCCCCAGCCCCAGGGATAGTTTCTTATAAGGAGAGGATACAGATTACATTCAGCCAAGGGAGTTGAGGTTGTAGTTTAAAGGGAGCCTAAGCATGCTCAAGACCCTGGGTCCAATCTCCAGCACTGCTAAAGCAGACAAAGAAGTCAGCCAAAGGAAGAATGTAGGGCAGCACTCAAGAAAAGGACCAAGCAGAGAGCATCTGCTGTCCTTTCCTTGGCCAGGAAAGGGAACTTCTTTGAGTTCATCATACCCAGTTTTTATTGGGACTCCATCATGAAGATGTTTTTGGTGGTCCACATGGCTGTGCTCAGTATCCATCCTCTCCACAGATAAACTGATACTACATGGCCCAAAGTGCCCACTCTGCATCCCCATGCTGCTCTTCCTGGCATAACTAGCCCTCACACCAGGACTATCTAGCCTTGAAGTCCCACTCCATATCATATTTTTAGGTTGTCTAGTAACCTGAGCTTCCCAGACAGACACTCCTCTCTAGCATGGCATTTCAAAGGCTTAGCAATTACCTCTCAAGAGTAAAGGAAAGAATAAATTCTTTACTATGTAACTGTCTCAAACTTTAAGCAACTCTGATACTGGTTATATCATAAGTGATAGAACCTAGAGCCAAATCTGTGTCTGAGGTCTTGAGTTCTTAGACTCTAAATTCTGTTGTTTTTTTTTTTTTTAATTTGATCTGTTAACTTCATAATACACAGTAGTTCAGAAGCATAGTGCATACTCACTAGAACAAAAATGTTTAATCAGTAAATGTGCTTTATTTATAGGCACATCTCTTGATACTTATCCTAGGCAGTGTTATTATTGCACTTACATAAACTAAGGCAGCTATGGTGTCATGAGACAGTATATTCTTATTGGACCACCATACCGTATGCTGATGGACATACTATGCAGTGCACGACTATAAAAACACATTTTGTGAGCATCTTCCTAGTGCAAATCACATCTATTTCTGGTATCAGGTTCCTAAGATCTTTGACTACAAAAAAGGCCTTCAAGCTTATAGTTTTAAGATATAAACTGATAAGTGCTAATATAGAACTTACTGCAAATAGCTGCTCTGATAATTAGCATGCTTTGTTCAAGGAGGTCAAATTGAGGCAAGTTATTAGTGTTGATAAGAGTCATTGTTTAAAGTTCCAACAAGATGGGAAAAAAATACATATACAATGAATTATTTTGTCCTACTTAGACTACTGAAAACTACTATGGCAAAAATGAAATTCCTGGTCCCTAGATCTTTGAGACAGGGTCTCACCACAGTTTGGGCCAGCCTTGTACTCACTTTTGTAGCCTAGCCACCAGGCTGATCTCAAGGCTCCAGCACTCTTCCTGTCTCAGTCTCCTGAGTGCTGGGATTACAGTCATGCGCCATAGCACCTGGTTCCAGCACTTGCACAGAGTGCCCAGGGGCCTTAGATCTTCTTTTAGGAATTTATTTTTAGTTGATTTACTTAGAAATAACTTTTTAGGTTCTATATAGTTTAGCCATTTTAGTATTCAAAGCATTGTTCTTTTTAAAAGTTTCTGCATCTAAATATCTAACATATTAAAAGCATTTAGAAGTAAATGTTTACAATTTTAAATTGACCCCTCAAAAGCATCAATCAAAAATGGGCAACTGAAATAGGCACTTCTCAGAAGAAGTATGAATGACCAATCAGTTACAATCAGAAGTACTCAACATTGCTGACCATCACAGAAATACAACTTAAAACAACACTGAGATTCCATCTCACTCCAGAAGAATGACCATCATCAAAAAATAAAATAATGATAAATGCCAGTGAGGCTGCAGGGGAAAAAGGAACCCTACATTATTGATAGGAATGTAAATTATTGCAGCCATTATAGAAATCAGTGCAGACATTCCTCAAAAAAACTAAATCTAGAAATTCCACTTCATCTAGCTATTGTTTTTCTCTGGGTATCTTCCCCAGTTAGTTGAAGACATAATATTATAGTGACACATACATACCCATGTTTATAGCATGACATTTCATAATAGCTAAATATTGGAAATGACCTATCTGTCCATTAACAGGTGAATGGATAAAGAAAATGTGTTTGTATATAGCTGATTGCTAGTCTACCTTAAAGAAGCATAAACTTGAAATGTTGGTAGGAAAATTAGTCTTGAGACTAATGTTAAGTGTTTAAACAGACACAGGTTTAAATAGCACATGACTTCTTTTACATGAGGAACCCAGAATATATAAAGAGCAAAATAAAAGATAGATAATGGAATTGGGGAAATAGATCCATTGCAAATGGGAAGAGAACCAAGAGATAGTAGGGGAAACAGGAAGAGCATAAAAAAAGGAAATACTGATTCCTCCTAAAGAATTTGATCATTATATACTGCAAACATGAACTAACAAAAATAGAATTGAAAAGTAAAGTTAAGATAGCAACAAAGAGGGCTGGTGAAATAGCTCAGTAGACTAAGCACCTGGTTTGGCAAGCTCAGGGCCCAGGATTCAATCCCTAGCCCCGCCCTGGGCACATTGAACTGGTGACCGTGTCTGAACATGGTGGCACATGCCTGTAGCTGAAAACAGGAGAATCACTAAGAGTCTTAGCTGTATAGTGAGACCCTGTACCAAATGCATAAATGGGGAAGAAAAAAAAAAAAAAAAAAAAAAAAAAAAAAAAAAAAAAAAAAAAAAAAAAAAAAAAAAAAAAAAAAAAAAAAAAAAAAAAAAAAAAAAAAAAAAAAAAAAAAAAATTTTAAGGAAAAGGTTAAAAAAAAAAGCCAAAATGAAAAGAATTATATTTATTTGCCCACTCTTCTCATTCTGCTTAACAGAGACAGTAATTGTTATTTGTCAGATAAATGATCACTTCATCTAATTTGTTGCTCCATGTATGTTTTAAAGTTGCTATCAGATCACATTCCATGTTTTTCCTTCATATCAGTATTGCTTTTCTAACTTTTGGTTGATTATAGCTTAGTTGTTACTTTGGCCAACCTAATTATTCTTACAGATAAAAGTATTCCATGTCCTAAATGTGTCTGTTTTGTTATTGTTCTTTCCAGTCAGAAACCCTTACACGGGACACAAATACCTCTGTGGAGCTTTACAGTCTGGGATTGTTTTACTTCAGTGGTATGAGCCAATGCAGAAATTCATGTTGATAAAGGTATATTACTTTGTTTACTTTTTTCTTCTTTAGAAAATGCTAGTTTATAACTGAAGTAAAATTTAGAAGTCTTATTACTACTATTGTCAATACACTAGATGAATCATGAATGTGGAAGCCTTTGTACTGATGCTATTCAAGACCAGTATGATTGAGGAGATTATTTCTGAATTATAGTTCTGTTTATTTTTTACAGCACTTTGATTTTCCTTTACCAACTCCTTTGAATGTTTTTGAAATGCTGGTGATACCAGAACAAGAATACCCCATGGTGTGTGTAGCTATTAGTAAAGGCACTGAATCAAATCAAGTAGTTCAGTTTGAGACAATCAATTTGAATTCTGCATCTTCATGGTTTACAGAAATTGGTGCAGGTAAGTTTTGTTTGGCTTTTGAGCTTAAGAACTTGCTATGTATACCAACTATTAAACCTAATGTAGATCCCACATAAATCAGTATGGGGGCTGATGATGTAGCATAGTGATAAAGTATGTGCTTAGCATGTAGAAGGCCCTGGGTTTAATCCCTGGCACCACTTTTTTTTGTTTTTAATTTAAAAGAGGGAATCAGCCAGGAGATAACTGAGTAGAATAAGTACTTGTCTGGCAAGTGCAAGGTCCTGAGTTCAATATCTGGTACCACAAAAATAAATAAATAGATAGATAGATAGATAGATAGATAGATAGATAAAATAAAAATGGAGAATCAGTGTGAACCATTGACATTTTACAGCCAAGTCTTTGGGTATAACCATTTGTTATGGCTGCCTATTTCTGTGGTATAAACAATACCACTATGACCACTTTTAAACTACCAACTTGATGTCTTGTGACTAAAAAAATTCCTGAAATTTTAACAACCCAGTACTGTATAAGCCAGCTCTAACATACTCTGGATTCTAAAATCACTCTCTCTTCTCTCTCCCTCCCTCAAATAAGTCATAATTTAGGATAAAATAAGAACCTGTACCCCATCTTTTTCTTTAATTTGCTGTGGAATAGCATGGGTTGAACTGAATATGTGTCTTCATTCTATAGCTAATAGAAAAGTATAAAATGATGTTGCTTTGTCATCATGAGAAATAGTCTAAATGGAAGTACCTGCTATGAACTTCATACTTTTTTTTTTTTTTAATTTTTTTGAGACAGGTTCATGCAATGCAGTTCAAGTTGGCCTTGAGCTCACTTTTTGTAGCCCAGGCTGGTCTCAAACTCACACCGATCCTCCTGCCTCAGCCTCTCAAGTGCTGGGAGTACAGGCATATGCCACCACGGCTCAGCCATACTTGGTTTTTTTAAAAGCAGCCAGGCACAATTGTGTATGCCTATAATCTCAGCTACTTGGAGGCAAAAGGGTTCCCACATACCATTAGCTGAAGCAACAGTGTCTATCTTAAGATGAAAAATAAAAGGGCTAGGGTTGTAGCTAGTGATAGAGCACCAACCAGTGTTCAAAAATTATTATCACAAACACAAAATAGTAATAGTAATAACAATAACATTAGAAAGCACAATAATAAAAAATTAACACTAAAATTTTTTTTTTAGCCAGAAGCTCCAACTTTATTTTGCTCGTTGTGTAAGGTACAGTGGATCAGTGCATACAATCATATAATATACATTTGCAGCCACTTCTGTATATTTGGTTACCTTGCTCACAACTAAACATTTTTTGAAAAAAAAAAAAAA